>CAUYUJ010006944.1:10000-50066 GCA_963575745.1 Prorocentrum cordatum | reverse complement strand
CTCCTCCTCCTCCTCCTCCTCCTCCTCCTCCCGCCAGTCGCGGGGATGGCGCCCCCACTGGCTCTCTGGGGGCCGCCCAGACGGGGGCGGTCCACGGTCCAGCGCGCCCCAGGCCAGCCTCGTCTTGAGGCAGGCCCTGGGATGCGACGCGGGCCGAAGGCGCCCTCTGTGGGGGGGAGCAGGAGGAGGGGAGCAGCAGGGGCGGCCGGGAGGGGAAGGGGAAGAGGCCCGGGGGCGGGGACCGTCGCGGTGGGCGGGCGGGCAGCCAGGGCGGCCGCGGAAGCCGTGGTCGTGGTGGTCGAGCCGGTAGTGGTCGAGCTGCTGGTCGTCGTGGTGGTCGTGGTGGCCGTGGTGGTCGTAGTGGTCGTGGTTTTAGTGCTGACGGCCAGCCTGGTGGTGGCCGTGGTGCTCGCGGTGATCGTGGTGGTCATTGGTGGTCGTGGTGGTCGTGCTGGTCGTGGCCGCGGCGGTCCAGGCGGCCCAGCTGGTGGTGGTCGTGGTGGTGGTCGTGGTGGTCGTGGTGGTCGTAGTGCTGGTGGGTCATTTAGCACGCACTGAGAATCATCTCGGCGTTGCCCACAACCAACGTGCGCTGGATGCGGCGCCACGCGGTGGCGATGACCGCTGACCGCTCTGCTTCAGGCAAATCTTTTCCGTACGAGCGGACAAATGAGACGAGCTCATCCGCCAGCCGCCCTCCCGTCTCCAGGACAGCTGGGACCAGCTCGCCGCCCGAGGGGGGGTAGCGGTTCCGTTTGACGCCCACCGCCTGCGACGCGGCCAGCCCGTCATTGTTGGATCTTGCCCACCTGCGCTCGAGGTTGTCAGAGTGTGCGCAGGTGACAGACCAGTCAACATAGATAGGCTGTGGTTGTACAAAGTGGTCGCCGTCGCGGGTGCCTACGTCGAGGCGGGCATTATTCCTCCTCCTCCTCCTCCTCCTCCTCTCCCTCCTCCGCCTTCCTTCCCTCCTCCTCATCCTCTCCTCCTGCTCCTGCTCCTGCCTCCTGCTTCCTCCTCCGCCTCATCTCCCCTCCCTCCTCCCTCATCCTTCTCCTCTTCCTACCTTCCTTCCTCCTCCTCCTCCTTCCTACCTCTCCGCCTCCTCCTCCTCCTCCTCCTCCTCCTCCTGCCTCCTCTCCTCCTCCTCCTCCTCCTCTTCCTCCGGCTCCTCGTAGGTGGGGGGGAGGGGGGGGGCCCTTGCCCCCCTGCGAGATCGGGCCCCGTGTCGGCGGCGAGCGAGGGGCGAGGGGAGGAGGAGGAGGCATTCTCAGAGGGCGGCGGCGCTTCTCCGGGAGTCCCCTGGCCTTCTGAGAGGTTTTCGGCGTCTTCGTGGAAGGTTTAGAGAACTTCTCAGAAGGCCAGAGGACTTCTGAGCCGTCTCGGAGAAGGCCCGCCACATCTCACTTCCTCCCGGGCGCGCCACCGACTATGAGGAAGAAGGGCCTCAAGCACTGCAAGTCCCACCAGCCCTCTGGGCGCAGGTGGTATAGGGCGTTTCCTTTTCCAACCTCCTTCCTTTCCCTGCTCGGGAGGTTTACCTCCCCCCCTCCGTGGGTCTGGACGGGCTCCCCCGCAGAGTGTCCTCTTTGGCCCAAGATGGCGCCGAAAGGGCTTTAGATAGCCCGAGATGGCCTCCAAGATCGCCCAAGATACCTCAAGATGGCTCAAGGTAACCTCCGGCACTCATCCAAGAGGCCTCAAGACGGCCCCAAGACGGTTTCAAGTGCCCTCCGAGCCCTGCAAAGATCCCCCCAAGAGGCCAAAATCCTTCAAAAATCACAGGAAAATCCATGTGTTTGGCCTTCTCGCTTTTTCGCCTCCGATGGGCTCTTGAAGCCACAAGATGGCCCTAAGACGGCCTAAGATAGCCCCAAGAGGGGCCCAAAGGGCCCCCAAGACGGCCCCAAGAGCGCCCTAGAGCGCTCCAAGAGCGGGCTGGCCCCAAGAGGCCTCCCAGACCCCCCCAAAGAGCCCCACGGGGCCTCCAAGACCACCTAAGAGAGTCCCAAGTGGGCCCCAAGAAGGCCCCAAGAGGACCCCGAGAGGGCCCCAAGATGGCGCCCAAATGGCATTACGAGTCTCCGAAGAAGCCCTCACCACGACATATCCCCAAAGCCCGACTTCTCGTCATCCTTGTCATCGTCCGTTCCTTCCTTGCTTCTTTCCTGCCGCCTCCCTGCTCCTGTTCATCCTCCTCGCGCCGCGTTCTTCCTGCTCCTCCTCCTCCTCCTCCTCCTCCTCCTCCTCCTCCTCCTCCTCCTCCTCCTCCTCCTCCTCCTCCTACTCCTACTCCTACTCCTACTCCTACTCCCATTCATACTCCTTTCCTTATTCCCTATTGGAATATACTCCTAATCCCCCCTCTCCCCGGCCGGTAGCCGCCCCATCTGGGACGTCCCATCCGAACCTTCAAAAACAATACAAAACAAACGTGTTTCGTCATTGATCCTCTCAACATGGACGTCCCGTCGTCCACGTCGATAATGCATTGCAAAAACATGTACACGCGCGCGTTCATGCCAAAATCCTGCCAAACAGCCTGTGTTGGCAAGCATTTCAACATAAAAACTCCTTTTAATCTGAATGTACCAATATGCTTTTCGTCACAAATCTTCAGAATGTCTGCCCGCGCGCAATTGCTGAAATCATCGAAGAAAACATAAGACTTCCATGGCTTCGTATAAATAATAAGATATGGTTTGACACAAATGGAAACCACCACAAAAAAAACAACAAAAAACAAAAAAACAAAAAAACAAAAAAAACAAAAAAAAAAAAAAAAAAAAAAAAAACAAAAAAATCATCACGCCGCGCGGTGAACTCGCGACGGTCTGTCATGCACCCAGAGCGCGAATCCTGCGCAAAAAAGAACACGCGGGCGACATGCGCGCGCGCGTCGACGCGAGCGCATGCCCAAATCCTTCCAGAGTCGTCGGCATCATCGGCACCGTCGCTGGCCTTGCCGTCGTTGTCGCCATCATCGCGGGTCACCGCCCTCCTCATCATGTCGCCACCGTTGTCGACGTCATCATGCCATCGCGCCTGCCCGAGTCACCGACCTGCACCGAGGTGCCCGCGCGCTGGAGCGGCCCTGTGAGACGCGTTGGGCCAGTTCCCATCGGCCACCGCAATCGTGGCCGCAAGAACTCTGCCATACAAGCTGGCCGATCTGCGCGTGCGATGCGTTTTGCCAGCCAAGTTTCCTGGGGCTTCCTGGACCTCCTGGGGCTTCCTGGAGGGGCTCCTTGCGTCTCCTGGGCCTTCCTGGGGCCTCCTGGGGAAGGACTCGCCGTGGCCTTCAGGGGACTCCTGGGGCCTCCTGGGGCTCCCTGGGGTGTCCTGAAACAATATGGGGCTTCCTGGGGCCCTCCTGAAGTTTCCTGGGTCCTCTTGGGGCAGCCGGGCATCCTCGACTCGTGATGACATGCCTGCGCAGCCTCTGAGACGAGCTGGGGAGTTCCCATCGGCAATCGCTGTCGCGGCCGCATCAGCTGCGCCAAACCAGCTCGCCCCGGTTGTGCCAGCGTTGTTTCTTACGTTGTGGGAGGGCCGTGGGAACGGGCATGCCATGCATGTCTCGCTCGAGCTGACTAAGTTGACTCCTACTCCTACTCCTACTCCTATTCCTACTCCTACGCCTAATCCTACTCCTCCTCCTCCTCCTCCTCGTCTTCCTCCTCCTCCTCCTCCTCCTCCTCCTCCTCCTCCTTCTCCTCCTCCTCCTCCTCCTCCTCCTCTTACCCCCCAGATGGTCCTAGGCATCACCAGCACCAGCAGCACCAGCAGTAGCACCAGCGTCAGCACCAGCAGCAGCGGTACCAGAAGCACAAACTACAACGACAACACCAACAATACCATCAGCTACAGCACCACCGACACCCTTCGCTACAAAAGATCTCCGAACTCACTGGCGTTGCTAATCAAGCCGCCGTGGTAAGACGCCAAAGACGTTTACCACAGGAAACCTCACGGCGTATCTTGCACCAAGTTCCATCTTACACTTCAGTGGGGAAGGCTATGTGTGATCATTGTTTTTTCTGGCCCAGAGTACGGACCCCCCAGTTTTGAAAACATCAATGCCTGTGCGCACTGCGGTGTCTATGTGCAGCTTCTGCACCCCTTCCAACACGCTCCCAAGGCGATTGCGACACCCCTCGTGCTGCCAAGGCGGTTATGATTTTAGAGTTCAGGCAACGCCGAAGCGACGTCACCAATCCATCATAGGGATGTGGTCAGCATTCGAGCGAGAACACCCAAAAAATGGGCCATATCAACTCACATGAAAGCGTCTCGGAACGTTCTGAGGATGTCTCGGGCAAGACGGGCGGGAACGCTTCGAGGACCGCATCTTGGATCCCGGAGTTGCGAAAATGTCCCAGGCGAAGCAGATCAAATCACCTGAAGTTCAAGCATCCCCGGTCCCGGAGACCTCCTTCCTTTCCCTGCTTGGGAGATTTACCTCCCCCCCTCTGGGTCTGGACAGGCTCCCCCGCGATGTGTCAGAGCGTCCTGTTTGGCTCAAGATGGTTCGGAGAGGGCTTTAGACAGCCCAAGATGGCCTCCAAGATCGCCCAAGATACCTCAAGATGGCTCAAGATAGCCTCCGACACGCATCCAAGAGGCTTCAAGACGGCCCCAAGACGGTTTCGAGTGCCCTCCGAGCCCTGCAAAGATCCCCCCAAGAGGCCAAAATCCTTCAAAAATCTCGGGGATATCCATGTGCTTGGCCTTCTCGCTTTTTCGCCTCCGATGGGCTCTTGAGGCATCAAGATGGCCCTAAGACGGCCTAAGATAGCCCCAAGAGGGGCCCAAGAGGCACCCCAAAGACGGCCCCAAGAGCGCCCAAGAGCGCTCCAAGAGCGGGCCAAGAGGGCCCCAAGACAGAAGTTTTGAGCCTCCGAGGGGGCGACGGGAATTTAGAACCCCCCTATGTTTGAACAATGGTGCCCAAGACGGCCCAAAGAGGCCTCCCAGACCCCTCCAACGAGCCCCAAGAGGGCTCCATGACCCCCGAAGAGAGCCCCAAGAAGGCTCCAAGAGGACCCCAAGAGGGCCCCAAGATGGCGCCCAAATGGCAGTACGAGTCTTCGAAGAACCCCGCAAAACGACATATCCCCAAAGCCCGGCTTCTCGTCCTCCTTGGCATCGTCCGTTCCTTCATTGCTTATTTCCTGTCGCCTCCCTGCGCCTCTTCATCCTCCTCGCGCCGCGTTCCTCCTGTTCCTCCTCCTCTTCCCATCCTCCTTAAGTGTTTTTCCTCCTCCTCCTCCTCCTCATCATCATCATCATCATCATCAGCAGCATCATCAGCATCATCAGCATCATCATCATCATCATCATCATCATCATCATCATCATCATCATCATCATCATCATCCTCCTCCTCCTCCTCCTCCTCCTCCTCCTCCTCCTCCTCCTCGTCCTCCTGCTCCTACTCCTCCTCTTACCCCCAAGATGGTCCTAGGCATCACCAGCACCAGCAGCACCAACATCAACACCAGCAGCAGCGGTACAAGAAGCACAAACTACAACGACAACACCAACGATACCATCAGCTACAGGACCACCGACACCCTTCGCTACAAGAGATCTCCCAACTCACTGGTGCTGTCAATCAAGCCACCATGGTAAGACGCCAAAGACGTTTACCATAGGAAACCTCACGGCGCATCTTGCACGAATTCCAATATTAAGCTTCAGTGGGGAAAGCTATGTTTGATCCTGGCTTTTCTGGCCCAGGGTACGGACCCCCAAGTTTTGAAAGCATCAATGCCATTGCGCACTGCTGTGTCTATGTTCAGCTTCTGCGCCCCTTCCAACACGCTCCCAAGGTGGTTGCGAAACCTCGAGCTCCCAAGGCGGTTGTGCAACTGCGTGCTCCCGGCGTCACAAGAAGGCCTCGGACATGCCCCAAGAGAACCCAAGAGAGCTCCAGATGGCGCCAAGACGGCATTGGCCTGGGAGTCTACTGAATGGCGCCCGCGCGCGCACAACTTACGAATACAGAGCTCAGGCAACGCCGAAGCGACGTCACCAATCCCAAGACTTGAGCGTAGACGCTTGCGGGATCGGCAAAGCGACAGCGATATTGTTCATGCTCCTCCTCCGCTTTCGATGGCCCCAGTAGCAGTACCACCAGCAGCAGGAGCACCACAAGCAGCAGCGCCAGCATCTGCACCAGCAACAGCAGCAGCAGCATCAACGGCACGAGCATCGGAAGCAGCATCAGCAGCAGCACTGGCAGCAGCACCAGCGCCTGAGCAATTTCAAAACGCACGCGAGCTTAAGATACAAATCAGTGCAAGAACTAAGATCAAGGATGTCAATCGAAATACAAGTCTATTCTGCGCAACACTGGCGTCGGATCGTAGATACAGCAACCTGCGCCAGACACGCCTCCCACAGGGAACACCATGGCGCATCTGGCACTGACTTCTCTCCTAAACTTCACTGCGCGAAGCTATTTGCGGTCCTTGCTTTCTGGCCCCAAGGTACTGCCCACCCAGTTTGGACGCTTCCACAACGGCTGTGCGACCGCGTGCTTCCAGGCGTCCCTCATTGAACAACTCACCTGCTAATAGTTTCTGGATGGGCGGGTGTGCATGTTTTTTTGGTCGCGGCCGCGCAGCAGAGGGCAGGCGGCGAGAGGGGGTCCGGGGCACGGGCCAACCGAATTAGCTACTAAGCGCCACGCAAGCTGGCCGGGGCCAGCACTCAGAAGCGGCAGCTGAGGTGCAGCAGCGGCTGGTGGGGCTGACTGGCTGGTCTGCAAAGCCCAGGGAAGCTGATGCATCTTGCATTCCTGAGGCAGGGGTGCCAGAGAATTAAGAACTGCACGCCGTGACGCCAGTCCACCACGGTGCACGGGCCATGCCGCGTACTGAGGATAGCTGGTGGGCATGTTTTTGTTTCGGTCGCGGCCGCAAGCGAAGAGGCAGGCGGCGGGCAGGGAGTCCGGGCAAACGGGCAAGCCGAATTAGCTACAGAAGGCACAAGCCGGCCGGCCCACTCACAAAGCAGCCGCGAAGCTGAAAGGGGAGCTGACGGCGGGGGGCATCCTGGGAGCTCGAGCGCGTGCACAGGACAAAATGTCGAGGAATTCGGCGCCTGCCATTGGCACGACCCACACAGTATCGTCGTGAATCAGAGTAACCGAGTCCGTCGTTCTGAGTGGGGGCAAGCGCGAGGCCCGTGGAGCGAGTCGCCGGTGGGGCGCCAAGCTCCAAACGCCATTGACGACGTGAGCTAGCCAGGGGGGCTGAGCTGTCGCGGACCGTGAAGCAACGCAAATTGCTGAAAGCTGATGGTGAGCCTGGGGTGCTGCAGCTGCTGCGGAAGACTGAACCACTCCGTGGCGATATCAACACCCGCCAGTCCACCCAACAGTGCAAGGGGGAGCCAAGCGACCGTGAGCCACGCAGTGCGTAGCGGCACGGCGTCAAGCCTCAGAGTGAGAGGGGAAGACCAGCTGCCGTGGTGAGCATCGCCAGCGGGGTAGGGGTGTAAGGGGGAGCTGCATTGGTGGTAGTGCTGCCTCCTGAAGTACGCCAAACTGAACCAGGGACAAGCATATCCACAAGTATACAAAGCTGGCTGTACCTCCCAGGGCACGTGGCGCATGTGCGAGCAAAGTGTACCGTGAGCTGCGCTGGGGCAGACACGAGAGCCAACGGACGCCATGTCCTGACCCTGCCCGCCGCTTTCGCACTTCCTCGCAAGACTCGGGTTCGTCCACCAACACACACCACGTGAGCCTCCAGGGTCGCAGCTAACCGCCGCTGAAAGTGGGGAGCCATACCACGGACAGCGAGGGACAAGGGCGGCCCTGGGAGGGGGGGCAACAACACCGGCGTCTGTCGGTACGCCTGGCGGGCCCCGGGGCCAAGGGCGGGGGACACCCGCCTGGCCCGAGAGGGGAGAGGCGAGGGGAAGCAACGCCCCGCCCCTCGGCCGGGCCCCGAACCCGTGGGTCAGGGGACATGGTCATTCTCTTGGGTCCTCCAGGGTCGCAGCTAACCGCCGCTCAAGAGCAATAAGTATCGATGGCATGCGCGAAGCGTCAAGAATTCAACCTGGGAGCCCTTCCTGCCCGTAAGGCCCCGTCACTCAGGGCCCCACCTTTGAACCGCCGCCCGGCTGTTTCTGGAAAACCGAAGGGTACCGGCCGACCCGAACCGGGCCGGGCTGGTTGTTTTTGACTACCTACCAGACCACCCCAACCCAACCCGAAGACCCGAATTTCGGGTTGGGGGGGGTATGGGCTCCATATGTGTTCTTTCGAGGTTCCTGGACCCCCCCCCCCCACTAGAAATCGAGGGTAAATCTGAGCCTTCGGGCTGGGTTGGGGTGGTTTGGTGGGTGGTGAGTTTTTCGCGGCGCCGGCCGGACCGGACCGAACCTTCGGGTGGGCCCCACGCGGAGTGGTGACCACACCGCGTGGCGAGCCAGTGGGGACTCGGGGTCACCGCACGGCGTCGGGGCTCGGGCAACCAGGGCCCGCGAGGTCCCCAGGCCGTGCGGTGACGGGCCGCGCGGTGAGGTCTCCTGGGATTTCGAGGCCACGGCGCGGTCCGTGACCACATGGTGCTGGGCCCCCCGAAACCTGTCGCTTTCTCTTCGCCCAGCACCGAGCAGGAGCGAACCTCCAGCACCGCCGAACTGAACTGGACCGGTCGTCTTCTTCGCCCTGCGCCTCTCAGGCAGCTCTGCCTCCACGCAGCGCCGCGGCCTGGGCGCGCCGGACAGCCATCTCCAAGCGCGCTGGTCCTAAAGACTAGTTCCCCAGAGACCTCGAAGAAGGCGGAGAGGGCGGAAACGGTTTTTCGGCAGCCGATGCTGCCCAGCAGCGCCGCCCCTTGCGCAGTGGCCTTGGCCTCCAGGCTCTAGATGAAGGGCGACGCACAGGACGCCCACAGGGGGGAGAGAGAAGAGGTACCCATCGGTCGGAGGAAGCAGGTAGGAAGGCGCCTAAAAACGACCAGGGTGTAAGAGGTCCATGGACTCAAGGCTGGCTGGGCGCACCCTCATCGGAGGGAAACTTCTTGTCACCCTGGAAGATGCTCCATCCCCCTCGAGGGGCCACGAGACAGGAGGCGCGCCACAGATCAGAATAGGCCATCTTCATCTGTGTCGGGGACCTCGTCGCTGCGAATGGCCGATCGGCCAAGCTTGCAAGCCGTTTCTCTGCTCAGGCCAAAACACTGGGAAGCGTCTGTCAAATGCGGGGGGTAAAAACACACCTGTCAACACGTCCCCTTTCCGCCACCCAACGCCTGGAAGTAGGAGAAGGAGGAGGAGGAGGAGGAGGAGGAGGACGAGGAGGAGAGGGAGGGGGGAGGGGGGAGTAAATGTAGGCAACATCCTGTGGGTCTTAACCCTGCAGGTCAGATTTCTGAAAAACCTGTTTGGGGTCAGAATTGAAGAATGCCCGCAGCCAAATGAACCCCAGCGGTGGTGTCCGATACCCCAGCGTCGATTGAATCCTCCGCAGGGATAGGGTTCGCAAGCGGTCGCAGAAAACGAAGAGGCAAGGAGAAGGGAAGGACAAGGAGCAGGGAAGGGCGAGGGGAAGGGGGAGGAGAAGGACGACGAGGAGGACGACGAGGAGAGGAGGAGGAGGAGAAGGACGACGAGGAGGAGGACGACGAGGAGGACGACGAGGAGAGGAGGAGGAGGAGGAGGAGGAGGAGGAGGAGAAGGAGAGGAGGAGGGGAGAGGGGAGTCCCTGGATTGAGGGTGGGCGTGGAGGAGGAGAATATGTGTGTCCTCCGGGAAGTCAAAGTCCAACATCTCGCAGAACGGCGGGGCGGAGTCGGGCGCGAGTGTCCGCTCGGCGGCCTGGACCACGAGGTGGAAGCGCGTGATGTCGGTCATCGTCTTGTGAGTAAACGCGGCCTTTGCGCCGCCGCCTGTCCAAGGAAAAAACGCAATGACTGATGCCCGGAGACCACACGGAGGCGCCGTCGCCACGGCTGGACCTGCCCCGCTGTCTTGGTCAGGGCGTGCCCTGGAAGAGGCCTGGGGGGGAGCGGTGTCCCCAGGCCTCCTCCGACGTCGCGAGCTGCGAGCAGCGTGACCCCCAAATGTCTCGACCCCCTCTCCAGGACCAGCTCTGTATCCCGAGTCGTTTGTTGGCGGCCACGGGGTGCAGCGAGGGCCCCAGAGGCCAAAACCAACTGTGCCAAGAATGGCGCAGCGAGGCAAAGGGTTATGGTTTAGATGTGGTCCACTGCGCCCTGGAGCCCAGTTCAGAAGGGGACCTGGCGGAACTACCTTTGCGGAGCGGCACAAAGCAAAAGCAACACATTTCCACACAAATGCATCCCGCGGGCGCCCGCTCGCGCAAAATGTCTCTCTCTCTCTCTCTCACACACACACACACACACACACACGCACACACGCACACGCACATGCACACGCACACGCACACGCACACGCACACGCACACGCACACGCACACGCACACGCACACGAACACACACACACACACACACGAACACACACACACACACACGCACAAGCACACGCACACGCACACGCACACGCACTCACACACACACACACACACCCACACACACACACACACACACACACCACACACACACACACCACACACACACACCACACACAAAAAAAATAGAAAAACAAAAAAAAAAAAAAAAAAAAAAAAAGCTTGCGTCGGCGGCTAGGCAGAGGGACTGCTCCAGCGATGTGGCGTTAGTGGGCCGAAGAAGACGCAAATTAAGCCGCACGGCGCGCGGGAGGAGAGAGGAGGCCCGGCGCGGGCGGGAGGGAGAGGAAGCCGGGGCCGCTCAGAGCAGGGCCAGGCCGCGGCGGGGTGGGCCCTGGAGCACCCAAAGAGGGCCCTAAGTCGGCCCAGAGAGGCCCCAAAGACGGCTTCCGACGGCGTCAGAAGGGCCAGGAGCCAATCAAGACGGCCCAAGATGGATCTAAGATGGCTCAAGACGGTCAAACCGGCCTCCAAAAGGGCGCCGACGGCCGAAGAGGCCAAAATCATTGATATCCCGTAGGTTTTTGAAGGATGTTGGCAGTTGCTTCTTTTCGGCAGTCCGACGACCCGAGACGGCCCGAGAGCCCCCAAAAATCGTCCCGAGATCGCCCAAGAGGCCTCCAAGATGGCCCCAGAAGGGCCCAAGAAGCCCCCAAAACGGCCCCAAGAGGGCCCTCCTCCTCATCCTCCTCCTCATCCTCCTCCTCCTCGGCCCAAGAGGCCTCCAAGACGTCCAAGATGGCCTCCGAGGCGGCCCTCGGAGCACCCCACGAGTGCCCCCAGGTCGGCCTAGAGAGGTCCCAAGGACTGCGTCCGACGGCGTCCGACGGGGGAAAGCCCCAAGACTGCCAAAGAGGCCCCCGAGAAGCCCTCAAAGGCCCCGAAGAGGCCCAAGGAGGCTCCCAAGGTGCCTCCAAGAAGCTCCCAGGAAGCCCCCAGGAGGCTCCAAGAGTGGCCCCAGAGGCTCCCAAGTTGTCCTTTCCTCCTCCTCTTCCTCCTCCTGATCTTCCCCGCCATTCTCCCCCAAGTGTTCCCCGAAGGGTTTCCACAACGGCTGGGGGAGCACGTGGTCCGATAGCTAGGCAGAGCTCTTACCACAACGCTCGGCCACGTGGGCGATTCCAGAAGGCAGGAGACGGCGGTACTTCGCCGTAGGCGTCTTCGATATGACAGCGTCCAAAAACCATGGCTTGGAAGTTTGGGAAGAAATGGAAAAGGGTAATCACGTGCATGCGGGCCCGAGGATGGCGCACCCCCCAGGCTGGAATCCTGGACGAATAGCAGGGCACGGACGTCGCAGGAGGCCCTCAGAGTGCGGACCCAACATGGCCCTGGGAGCGCGGAGCCGGCGCAGTTCGCGAGGGATCGTGGTGGCCATGGGAGCGCGCGGACCCAGCTTAGCTCATATCGTGGCACCGGGAGTGCGGACGCAGCACGATCTGCAAGGGATCGTGGCCTTGAGAGCGCGGACCTCGTGCAATTTGCCAAGGATCGGACAGGGATGGCACGGGCCCAGCGCAATTCACGAGGGATCGTGGCACTGGAAGGGCGGGCCAGCGTAATCTACTGGGGATCGTGGCACCGGGAGCGCGGAGCCAGTGTAATTTAGTGGGGATCGTGGCGCTGTGACTGCGGACTGGCGCAATGTACCAGAGATCGTGGCGCTGGGAGCGCAGAGCCAGTATAATTAAAAGCGTCGTGGCCCTTGGAGCGCGGATCCAGCATGATTTATGACGGATCGCGGGGGGGGCAAGAATCCCTGGACCCCTCTCAGGACGGTTTCGCTTGGGGCTCGTCTCGGTCCGTACCCTTTCGGTTCGTCCTGTCTCAGTTTCTTCCATCTCGGTTCGTCGCGTTTGCATTCGCCCCCCCTCCATTCTTTCCAGTTTGGGACTGAATCGGATCTTGACCTCGCGCTGCTTGAGCGCCCCCGCACGTTTCGCCTGCAACCAGCTAGGGGCGAGCCAGGCGTCCAGGCGACTCGAGCTGAAAATACAGATCAGTTCGGCCAGTGTTCGGACACCAAGGTCGACTTGATCCACAACGCAACAGAATACAACACAGCTTCACACACCATGAAACAGCACAGTTGAGCACAGCACGGCACAGCGCAGCACAGCATAATATAGCCCCTGGCACGGCATCATACCAGTCGAGATCTTCAGCCGCGTCATTGTCTAGAGCCCAGCTTAGCTGTATTCATCGTCGATCCTCGTTTTCATACCTGCCAATCCCTTTCAGGGCTCGTGGGTCGACAATGCTTCCCCAGACCCACAAAAGAAACATTGCTTCTCACGGCACGAGGAGAGATGGGTCGGGATATTTTTGTTCCCCCAGCCTTCTGCCGGCGTGACGCCGACAGCGATATCGACGGGCCTGTAGTCTTCCATCACGAGGACCTCCATCGTGAGGCCAGCGGGGTCGCAGAGGCGAATGTCTGCGGGGACTGAACTCTGAAAGAAGCGGAGCACCTCGTCGAAGAGGACGCTGGCCTTGAGGGTAAAAATTTTCAAACCAAGGCCTCCGACGGACGATTCCTTTCTCAGTCCTGACGGTCTACCCGATGTCGGCCTCTGTGGGCCGTCCTCGGGCCCGGGCACGGGCACAAGCGACGCCGCGACGAAAAACTGCCCACGGGGAAGGGGTCGGGGCCTCTGAGGCGCGCGGATGGAGAAAAGCCCATGTTCGGATGCCTGGCAGCATAAACTCACCATCGCTCTGACGGTCTGACGTGCATTTCCCGTGTTTGTCCGGCTTCGCGCATGTTGTTTTTCGTTGCTCGATGATCAAGGATGCTCCCCGATGGCCCCCGCCGAGAAAAAATCCACACGTCCGAGCGATGCCAAGCAAACTTTCGAAGATCCACGCCGATTTCCGGGGCCGATGCCGGACACCCCCTCCCCTCCCCATCCCCGAGCCCAGGGCGTGCATACGCGTCGGACGGGGTCGGGGACGGGGAGCGATCGCAGAGGGGCCTGGGACGCTCTCAGAGCGTTCCAGAGCGCTCTGACACGGCCGCGGTGCCCGACAGGTCCTCCAGAAGCGCTGTATCTCAGAGGCCTCCGCTTCGTCGGGGCCACGCCCGTGCGCCGCCCCTTGGCGCGTTCCGCGCGCAGGGGGGGGGCCCGTCGCCGACCACGAGACGTGCTGCCGCAGCTTTTTGTTGCCACTTGCGCGTCGCCTCGACGGGGGCGCGGAGGGCGTGCTGTGCCCGGAGGGCGCCGGGCCGCACCGAGGCTGCGCAGCCCTTGGCCTGGCGGCAACCGAGCAGAGCTGGCACGCAAGTGGCCCGAGGCAGGACGGCGGCGGCGGGGGCGAGGGCGGGGGCGAGGACGGAGGACGACGACGCGAACAACGACGGCGACGACGGCGACGACGGCGACGACGGAGGCGAAGGCGAAGGCGAAGGCGAAGGCAAAGACGAAGACGAAGACGAAGACGAAGACGAAGACGGCGGCGGCGGGGAGGCGGCGGTGGCGAGAGCGAACACAGGGCCGAGGGCTTGGGACTTCGGGGCATAGGGTTAGGTCGGGCGTGTCCCTCTACAGGCGCCGCCTGCACGGCAGCACGAGAGCGAGCATCGCACGCGCGCACGCGGTCCGATCGCGAGACATCGAACAGCACCCCGGAGAGCACCGCAAGCATGAAGCTGAAGAAAGCCCACCCCTCCGGGCCATCACGCGCGGCGCCTTGCAAACTCCCGGGGGGGGGGATGCTGGAATAACGACCCACCAAGCACAAGCCTGCTCCCAGCGCCCTGCGACCTTCACGCGCAAAGCGAAATCTATTCCGCCCCCCCTCCCACCCCCCCTGGGAACTGACCCAAATACTGTCAGAGATTGCGACGTACTCGACCCTGCGAGTACGGCCTCGCGGCCGGGCGCCGCCCAACGCCAGCGCGCCCTGAGAAAGAGGGCAGAAAGATTGGCAGCGCCCACTCATCTGTTTGCTACCTGGCTCGTCATGCCCAACGGCCGCCTCGCTGCCCACGGCCCCTGATACGACGACGCCCACCCCCGCTGGCATCGACGCACGAGATGCGTGCGTCTGCGCCACGACGCAGCGCGGGCATGAGATGCGCAACCGTTACCCACCATAGCTGCACGCGGGCAGACCCGCCTGGGCCACGATCGCGCACGCTTGGAACGCAAGCAACCATCACATTGCACGGCATGCGCGGCGCGCGCATGGCAAAAATAGGGCGAGGCGGCCCCCGGCGCTGCGCACAGCACAACGCGAGCGATAAGCATCGCCCGTCGGCGCAAGCAATGGCCGCTCTGACCCAGAAAGCACAGCCGTTTTGTCCTCGAAGGTTTCCCGATGACAACAATAAATAAGAATTGCCCACAAATTCTGAAGTGACCACGCCTAACCAGGCCCCCGTCGCATCCGCGCGTAAAAACCCACGTCGTTCGAGATGCGCCCCCAATTGTCTGCGTCGCCCCGTTGGTAGACCACGGCATTGGCCTTCAGAAGCACCTGCCGCCCGCGGGACCTGGGAGGTCCACGGCGGGGTCTCTGCCGACGCTGCCCAGAGCTCGACCCCAGTCAGCAGCGCACTCGGCGCTGGCGGGCCTTCTGGGGGGCAGTCTCGGAATCTCACCCGCGCGGGCAGCTGAGCTCGCGCGGGGCGCCCGCGCGGCGGAAATCGCGCGGCGCGAGCCGCATCGGAAATATTAACACGGCCCAGACTCACGGAAGCACGCGCGCCTGTCGCGGCAAATCACGCACAGAGCGCCGCACTTTGGACGGCGCGCCCGCGCAAACCTCACGCGACGCCGGCCGCGCTGCAGCGTCAACCAGTCGGTTCCACGCGCGACCGCCGCGACCAGCAACGCGCGCCCAAATCAGGCGCGCAGCATGCGAGCGGGCACCTGCACATGCGCATCCAATCGGATCTTTGACTCCCCGAGAGCCCCCGCCGCGCGCCCCAGCTGCGCCGCTCGCACAGCATCAGCGCTGCCGCTATGAAACTCGACTTCGCAGCTGCGGAAATCCGGCTCTGTGATAAACCACTTCACCGCCCCACATGCGGCTTCAAGCTCGGCAGAGGCGGAGAGCACGAAGGCGGCAGACGTCCCCGACCCCCGCGAGAGCCCTGGCCCGAGACCCCACCAGCCACAGGCGCGCGTCATTCCTGACAAGAACGCAAGCGCGCCCAGGCTGGAACAGCGGGGTCGACATCCGCGCGGCGAGAGGGCCCCCTGCTGAGCCATCGGTAAAGATGTGAATCGTCGTCGGGAGTTCTGCGCCGACTTGTACTGAGAGCCCAGCCAGACCCGGATCGCGGCCGAACGCCGAAAGAGGCGTGCGAGAGGATGTCGTCACATAGGCCGCCTGGCCAAAGCGCGGCAGAAAAAAAATGCAACGCATGACCACCATCTCGAAGTGGACTGCCAGCAGCACCTTCCGCGGCCGCGCCTGAAGAAGCCACGCCCGCTGCCAGACTTCGAGCAGGCGTCGGGGGCCCCGAGTTCATCAGCAAAAAACTCGTTGATCTGGCTCTGCCTGTCGGGGGGCTTCGCCGTCCAAGCTGACGGAGGGCAGATCGCCATGCTCGCCCACCTGCTGGGCGACCCACCTTGGAGAAAGCCCCCGCGACGCGGGCCTCAGCCTGTTCATTGAACTTCAGCAGGCTCTGTTGGACTTCCCTTGGAAGCACTGGCCTTGGACGGCTCGGCCCCCGTGCTGGAGCCCGCGGGCGGCGATCCCGTTCCCTCGGGAGACGTTCCCGCTGCTGCCTCCGCTAGGATGGAAGGCGACGCTGGCAGGCCGCGAGCGCCATCTGGCGCTGCTGGTGGACCAGGCGCTGCAACGGGCTGCTGGTCAGCTGGCGGAACTGAGGCCTGCTGCACTCAAACTGGCGGCGGTGATGGCGCCGAGGGCTACTGCGCCGGCCGCGGCAGGACCGCGCGCGCAAGGCTGATCTGGACTGGGGCCGTCTGCCCCGCCAGCTGCATGCGCTGGGTGACCGTCGTGGCGCTGTTGGCCTGCACTGCTGCAAGCGTGGCCGGCTGGCGTCGCCGCATCTGCCGAAGTAGGCATTGCTGGGGGTGCCTGCGAGGTGGCCGCTGCTCCTCCTGCTGCTGAAACCTCCTCGCCACACCTGTCATGTCGTCATCCGTTTCCTCGTCGCCATCGCTGGAGATCTGTTCCTCCTTGACCGTCTCCTTGGCGGCCAACCCCCTTGAAGTGACGCGAGAGAGCGGAGGCCTTCTCGAGGCCGAATCGGATGTGCCTCGGCTGGGCTCGACACTCGTGAAGCGAATTGTCGGTCGTACTTCATCGAATCGTTTAATCCTTTTTTGCAAGCGTTCAACGCATTGGGTTTGATGAGGAACTCTGTCCTCTGCTGGCCGATCGTACATGACCTGCTATATTGTAATTGAAAGGGAACGAGCTCTGAGAGCCGAACCTTGGTGTGACGAAGGTTATATCCAACTCGCAGTTGTGCTTTCGCGCCCAAGTACTGCTTGAATCGGAGCCGATGTGTATATAGCTATGATGCCTTCATCGGTAGCAGCACCGAAAACGATGATATTCAGCAACTCGTGGCTGTGCTGGGCAAATCATGAGTCGTTGTTGCCTTTTTTATGTTGTTTACGCCATGCAAGGGTTTGGGAACGCGCTCGAGCGTTTTCGGATGAAGAATACCATTCCTGATGCCACTCTTGGGATCGCCACTGCTACCAGCGAGGACCATAAACTTCGCAACATGGTCGGGCATCTTCACGGCAGTATTACTTATATCTTCTGCTTGGACATGTCTCGACGTCTGAGGCGGAGAAACTGCGCAAAACCTGCCCGACGACGCCGTCGGTGGCTTGGATATGTTGCGCTTAGGGTACTCCCAAAACTTCTGCTTTTTGGCCCAATCCGTGGGCACATGTGACGAATACTGATTAGGACGCATGGCGTTGTGATGTGATGCGAGTCCTCGAGCTGCTTCCAATCGTACCACTACTCTGGAGATGGCACGTTGGCTGCGCGAGCGCTTGTCCCCAATTGGTTCACGAAATCGGTTTGGCCGATGTCGCGGCGTTGATGGCAACACGGTTCCTGACCCTGGACAAAGGAACGCGCATGAGGTTATGCCGGATGATGGGAAAGGCGAGTTCGCAGCAGAATGTGCACCCAATAACCCCCTCCCTCTGCTCCGGCAATGGCCTTGGGAGGAATGGAGGAAGGGAAGGAGGAGGGGCGAGGAGGAGGAGGGGGGAGGCGGAGGAGGAGAAAAGAAGAGGAAGAGAACGTACGGGAGGAAAGAGGGAGGAAGAGGAGGAGGAGGAGGAGGTGAGGAGGAGGAGGAGGAGGAGGAGGAGGAGGGGAAACGAACTGGAGGAAGACGGGGGGGATGGAAGCAAGGAGCAGGGGAGGGAGAGAGGGAGGGAGGGAGGGAGGGAGGGGGGGGAGGAGGAGGGGGAGAAGGACGAGGAGGAGGAGGAGGAGGAGGAGGAAGAAGAGGAGGAGGAGTGAAAGAAAGGGGGGGGATAGGAGGACGGAGGAGGAGGAAGAAAGAGGAAGGAGGAGATGGAGAACAGGAAAAAGGAAGGAGGAGGAGGACGAGGAGAAGGAGAGGGGGGAAAGTTCTGGCTAGGCGCAGCTGGCAGCACAAGCAGCTGCAGGCAGACATTGAGGGCCAAGATCAACAACAAGCTGCGAGACACAGCGCCGCCCCCAAACAAGAGGAGGCAAAGGCACGGGCGGTACTATGCCGCCCCGTCCCGTCGCCCACAACAACACAATGACCCCAGCCACTGACGCCGCACCTGGGAGGAACATCCTCTGTGTCATGAGAGAGGTGCACTGGCCTTGACCACAGACTGGCCACCAAAACGGACCCCTTAACACTCTGAACAGAGGCGCCCAGACATGGCGCGACCACAGGTAGCGCAAAAACAGCGGGCGCCCCTGGTCCACAAGCACTGGGACGCGTGGGGCATCTTGCCCATGTTCCCTCGGCCTGGGGCAAACGCACAGGAGGGTCGCTCATGCCGAGCCGGGCGAACAGGGCTCCATGTGTGGGCGGGAGTCGCCGATAGGCATCCGATAAAAGCCGCCACCACCACCCTCCGTCCCCCTGCCCCCCCCCCCCACGGGCAGGAGGAGGAGGAGGAGGAGGAGGAGGAGGAGGAGGAGGAGGAGGAGGAGGAGGGGAGGAGGAGGAGGGGGGGAGGAGGGGGAGGAGGAGGATGAGGAGGAGGAGGAGGAGGAGGAGGAGGTGGAGGAGCGAGGATGGTTGGAGGGGGAGGGGGAGGGGGATGGGGGAGGTGGGGGCCGAGGAGGAGGAGGAGGAGGAGGAGGAGGAGGAGGTCCTACGCCCCCTCCTCCAGCGGGAACCGCTTGGACTGGCAGCTCGGAAGGGGCGGCAGGGCAGGCCGCCCGGAGACCGCGGAGCGCGCACGAGCGGCGGCCTCACCGGCGCGCGGAGGGCGCAGCCGCGGCACTGCCGACCACCCGACGTTGGGCGTGGCTTAATGGGGGGGTCACAAATGGGGGGGTCAGAAAAGGTCCCCTTTCGTGCCCCTTTCGGGCCCCTCCGGAGCCCCAGGGGGCTCGTTTAGGTACCGTTTGGGTACCTTTTCGAATCACCCTCGCCACCCCCCCATTTATGATCCCCCATTGCGCAGCGCCCAACGACGGGGAGCGGAAATTGCGCCGGGAGCTGCCGACTCGCTGGGCCCGCCGCCCCTGTCGAGCCTGTCGATGCGGGCTCCAGGGCGCGCGCACCGCGCGCCATAGCCCTCAGTCGGTCGTCCTGTCAGGGAGGAGGGCGGGCCCGCCGCCCCGCCCTCCTGCCTGACGGGGGCACTCGGAGCAGAAGCGGCGCGGCCTCTGAAGCCAAGTCCAGCGTCCTCTGGCGCTCACCCTGGATCGGGTGCTGCTGGAAGTGCCCCTGGCCCAAGGCACCCCCAGGATTCTCGGGGTGGCCCAGGCGGCCTCCAGGGCACACCTCACGAGGCCCAGAGGGCCCCAGGGGCTCCAAAATGGAGCGAAAAGCTGGGGGCACCTTGGGCCAGGGGCACTTCTAGAACACCCGACTGTGGAATCTGATACTCTTCCGATCGGCTGCCGGTTCGGCCGTCAACGACAAAATTCACGAAGAGGGCTCCCGGAGGGACTCACGCACACAGGCGTTCGAGCTTCCGCCCATCATTAAACAACATGGGAAGTTACATGCTGCAGCTCGAATCCTCCCGTTCTCCCATGGAGCAAAGCGAGCAACTCATTCCATAAATCTGCATATTCCAAAACCAAAGCAGTGGGACGTCCCCCTGGCAAAAGCGCGAACATGATCGACATGGTCAGGGGGAGGAGGAGGGAGGGAGGAGAGGGGGGAGGGACAAACTAGGTGCGCTCGCGTCATATCTGACATCCTACCCCTCCCTCCCATTCCTTACCATGGCGTAGATGTCCTCTCTATTCGCACAGTCGGATGCCGTAGCAGGGCATAGCATTACATTGCATAGCATGGTGTTGAAGATCAACGCGTAGCCTGACATAGCATGGCGTGGCGACGCCCCAGAATTGCGGGGGCCTTCTGCGGCGACACCGAATGTGTAATTATTTCCTATGGTTTTTTCGGGGGGCCATTTTCTAGATTTGGGGGCCGATTTGGAAAGATCAAAAGCCATGCCGTGGCACGACGGTGGAAATATTGACGCCAGCGCTGCAGCGGAAGCACGATTCAGAACAAGCGGAAGCGCGGAAATGAGGCTAGTGCTGCAGCGGGAGCACGATTCGGAGGAAGTGTAGCCTGACATAGCATGGCGTGGCGAAGCCCCAAAATGGGGGGGGTGGCTTCTGCGGCCAAAAAAATAAACGAATCGGGGGCACCGAATGTGTAATCACTTCCGATGGCTCCTTCGAGGAACATTTTCTAGACTTTGGGGCTTATTTGGAAGGATCGAAAAGCATGCCGTGGCATGGCGCTGGAAATAATGGCACCAGCGCTCCAGCGGGAGCACGATTCGGAACGAGCGGAAACGCGGAACTGAGGCCAGCCTGCAGCGGGAGCGCCATTCGGAACGAGCGGTATCCCGAAAATGAAGCCAGCGCTTCAGCGAAAATAACATTTTGAAGAAGAAGATGAACAAATGAAGAAGAAAGAGAAAATATATAAACAAAAAACAAAACAAAAAAACAAGTCCCGGGAATCCTGTGTAAAAAAAAAACAATTAACCGGGGCGAGGGGGGCCCGAACCCCGTCCCCCCCCCCCGAACATTTCTCCGACCGTCGTCCCAGTGAGTATGAGAGGAGAGTGGTACTCAATGTGTGTAATTGTGTGAAGGTGGAGGGAGGAGGGGTGGAGGAGGGAAGAGGAGGAGGAGGAGAGGTAGGAAGGAGGAGGAGGGGAGGAGGGGAGGAGGAGGAGGAGGAGGAGGAACGATGGAGGAGGAGGGGAGGAAGGAAGGGTCTGGAAGGGGTAGGGAGGAGGAGGGGAGAGGAGGAGTAGGAGGAGTGAGGGGGGGAGGGAGAGGAGTAGGGGGCCGAGGAGGGTGTGGAGGGAGGGGTTGAGGTCGATGGGTGAGGGGGGTGGAGGGAGGGGGGAGGGAGGGTAGGGAGGGAGGGAGGAGGGAGGGAGGGAGGGAGGAAGGAGGAGGAGGAGGAGGGATGAGGAGGAGGAGGAGGGGGAGGTGCCCTCGGCCTGCTCGGGCAGGACGGCCGCACAGAGGAGCGGGCGCGGCAGCGCCATCGGCGTGCTGGTCGATGCTCCCAGGACCGGCCGCTGTGCCCAAGGCCCGAAGGGTGGCCACCTCCACCTCCACTTTCTCATCCTCCTCCTCCTCCTCTCTCCTCCTTCGCTTCCCACTTCCACTTTCTCCTCCTCCTCCTGCTCCTGCTCCTCCTCCTGCTCCTCCTCCTCCTCCTCCTCCTTCCCCTCCTCCTCCTCGTCCTCGACCTCGTCCTCCTCATTCTCATCCTGATCACCGTCCTCATCCTCATCCCCATCCTCACCCTCCTCGCTCATCATCATCATCATCGTCACCATCATCCCAACATTCAGCTACCTCATTCCCGTCGCCCACGCCATCGCCATCAACGTTATCATCAACGTGGTCAGCATCATCATCGGCATCTGCACCATCATCAGCAGCATCATCATCAGCATCAGCACCAGCATCATCACCATCACCATCATATTCGTCACCATCATGATCATCATCACCACCAGCATCATCATCAGCAGCAGCAGCATCATTATCATCAACCTCATCATCATATCCGTGGTTCCTCGGGCCCGCAGTGCCTGGCTGGAGACGATCTCCAGTCACCGGTAACCGTCACACCCACGCGGCAGAGTGCAGACACAACAGGGTGTGTCGGACCATCGGGCAGTGGTTGCGTCTGCAACGCGCGGCTGCGGCTCCCCGCCAGAGCCCACGGCATCGGGCGATCATGTGTATTCACACCACCGCGATCACAAATCATCATCTTGCTGCACCAGATCCGGCCCTTGCACAACGGCGGTGCAGGCGTCCACGCGCCTCTACATCCTCTTGGGCTCCGCGTTTCCCTCGAACGCTGGCGGCCCGTCGACAGGCAGTCCATGGGCTCGGCGTATCCACGTGGCGCCCTTTGTCCTCTTCCTCTTCCGCGAGCTCGCTGGGGTATGTTATTGAGTGGAGAAACCACCTCTGCCGCGGCAGCGTTGCGCACCTTCATCGCGGTCCTCTTGTACGTCAAAGTGGTGATCATCCCTGTTCTTTCGGTCAGGCTCGGCCCTACAACGAGAAGAACTGACCGCGCCTGAGTCTGGCGCCCCCACTGTGCCAGCAGCGTGGTGTGATATATATATATATATATAATACATATATATAGAGAGAGAGATATATATCGTGGCTTCTGGCACGCAGTCTCCAAGTTGGCACCAGCACCACGTGTCATATTGTTGTTTGTATCGCTGTGGTTCTTCGGGGTGTGTCCCATCGTGGGCATTTCATCCAGCAACGCTTCATCGGGGAGTGCGTCGTTGAGTGCATAATCGTGGAATGCTTCGCCGTGGCGTGCCTCATTGCGGCATGCTTCGCCGTGAGAGCTTCGTGGGAATGCTTCGACGTCGGGTACCTCAACCTCGCAGGCTGTTTGCGAAGTCCACAATTCTTCATCCTCACACGGGGGTTCTTGCAGTGTTCGTGGGGCTCTTCCTGGAGAAAGCTCGGGCAAGTCTTCATATCGGTGCTCGGGCCAATGCTGGTTTTGGAGTGCTCCACTCAAGGAAGTCTTCGTCGTGAGTCCAATGAGGTGTTCTCGGAGGTTTGCTTCATGGTGGTGCGTTGCACGGATACAGTCGTTCATCATCGAGGCGTGCTTCATCACCGAGGTGTGATTCGCGGAAGTGTGCTTCGAGGAGGTGCACTTCATTCTCCAAGCATGCTTCACCAAGGCGTGCTTCCTCATCCGAGGTGTGCGTCATGGAAATGTGAATCATTGGCGAGGCGCGCTTCAGCTTCGCGGGTGGCTGTGCATCCCGGCAGCTGGCTTCACCACAAGCGCGCTTCATCAGGGAGGCCCCGCTTCTCGGAGGCCTTCTTCATCATGGAGACGCGCTTCACGGAGGCGGACTTCATCGGCGTGTCCCTCCTTCCTTGGCTTCATCATGGAGATGTGCTTCACGGAGGCGATTGTCCCGGAGGTGTACTTCATTGTCCACGTGTGCGTCGCGGATGCGTGCTTCATCATCGAATGTGCTTTACGAAGGCCAGCTATATCATGGAGGCGCACTTCATCATCGAGGCGGACTTCCTCGAAGAGGCGTGCTTCATCGCAGTGTGTTTCACGGAGGCGTTCTTCACGGAGGCGTGCCTAGAGGAGGCGTGCTTCATGGCAGCGAGCTTCACCAAGGTGTGTTCCACGGAGGTAAGCGCCATCGAGGAGGCGTGCTTCACGGAGGCGCGCTTCGAGGCGCGGAGGCCTGCTTCATCATGGAGTCGTGCTTCCAAGAAGCGTGGTTCATCGGCGTGTCCATCCTTTCTTGGGAGATGACGTATGCAGGATCATCATCTCCATGGTTTCTCGGGCTCGTACTGCCTGGCTGGAGACGCTCACCGGTGGCCGTCATACCCGCGCGGCGGAGTGCAGACACAACAGGGTGTGTCGGACCATCGGGCAGTGGTTGCGTCTGCAACGCGCGGTTGCGGCTCCCCGCCAGAGCCCACGGCATCGGGTGATCATGTGTATTCACACCACTGCGACCACAAATAATAATAATAATAATAATCATCATCATCATCATCAGCAGCAGCAGCAGCATCAGCATCATCATCAGCATCATCATCATCATCGCCATCAGCATCATCATAATCATCATCATCAGCAGCATCATCAGCAGCATCGTCATAATCATCATTAGCAGCATCATCATCAGCAGCATCATCATCAGCATCATCATCAGCATCATGATCCTCAGCATCAGCATCATCATAATCCTCATCATCATCATCATCATCATCATCATCATCATCATCATCATCATCATCGTCATCGTCATCGTCATCGTCGTCATCATCATCATCGTCATCGTCATCGTCATCGTTATCGTTATCGTCATCAGCAGCAGCAGGAGCATGATCAAAAGCATAAGCATCGTCATGTGAAACCGCAGTCTCGTCATCATCATCCGCCCACTCATCATCCTCCAACTCGTCCTCATCATCAGCATCACCCTCATCACCATCATCATCACCATCATCAGATGCATCACTAACATCAACAACATCCTTGTAAAGGCTGTTCGCTCTTACCTACTAGCGGGCCATTCCACACGCATCTCCCAAACCCTCGATGCCCGCCCTCTTCGTCTTCGATCGTACCCCGTTGGGATATATCCTCCTTGCCTGCCACACGTCATTGGCGCAACCCCTAAAGCAGGGGAAGAGAGGACTGATGGAAGAGGGAGGGAGAGGGACGGAGCACTGGAGAGATTAGCAGGAGGAGGCCTAGGAGCAGAGAACACGTAGCAGAACCAGACGGGCTGATCGGGCGGGTAGCTCCTAACGGGCGGGTCGGGAGGGTGAGCCCAAACGGCCAGGTCGAGCAGGCGGGCTGCTGAAGCGTGAGTACTGGGTGAATCCCGAGGAAGTCTCGAGCGATAGCGCGAATCCAAAGTAAATCGGAAGAAAAGCCAGAGCGAGAACGCGATTCCTGAGCGTCGAAGGCGCGGCATCTGAATAAAGTGCGAGGAAGTCCCTCGCGAGAACGCGATTCCTGAATGAAGTGTGAGGAAATCCTGCGCGAGAACGCGATTTCGGAATACATGGTGAGGAAGTCTCTGGCGGGAGCCGCTGTTGTTGCAAACCAGTGGCCAACAACCCGATATGTGCCCCAAGACTTCCCTTTGTACAAAAGAAGGTGCGACCCCCGGGAGGAGCACTTTAATTGAAAAGCACAATGGGCACAGAAGGATGGGGATCAGCAATAATCCCACTAGCCCTCAGGGCGTAGGTGGTTTAACGAACTTTGTCTTCTCTCTCTCTCTCTTTCTGTCTTTTTCTCTCTCTCTCTCTCTCTCTCTCTCTCTCTCTCTGTCAAAACCCTCCTTCCCCTGTTCGGGGGAGGGGGTTATCGCTGTTCCTTTTTGTATACACCCCCTCCCCCACCCGGACGGCGGCCAACCAGGACTCCACCATCCCTTTCAAAAAGCCATACAAACCGCACTCTGCCTCCACATTTGGAGCATGCGCGGCCAACCCGATGCGGCCCCCCAACCACCCCTGTCAAAAAAACAATGCAATATATACTTTGGGACAAAGTCTTGCGTCATGTTCGTGAGGCCCGCGAGCAGTTTGTACTGTTGTTGGTGGGGACGGCGGGGGTGCCAGCAGATTCCCTGCTGCGCGCATGGCTACCATCCCTGACAAAAACAAGACAACATGCACCTCGCGGCGAAATCTGGATCATGCGCGGCCATCCCGCGATCACTGTCGAATGGTTTTTGAGAGGGACGGCGGGGGTGGTGGCGCGTGGCCTGCTGTGCGCAGACCCACCAGACACAATGATGGGCATTGGTTTTCGACAAGGATGGCGGGGGTCGACATGTTTCGGGATGTGTGCTGTCACGTACGCAGGCGCACCTGACGCACTCTGCACGTGCCCCGGACATGGCGCGCCTGGCGCGGCTGGAGTGTGCGGCACACCTGGCGCACTCGGAGCACGTGGCGCATCTGGCGCACCAGGCGCGCCTGGCACGCTTGGGCCCCAGGGGTGCCTGGCGCGCGTGGCGCCCCTGGCACGCGTGGCGCACCTCGCCCAAGCGTCGCGCACCTGGGGTCGGCTTTGGTTCCCAGTAGCTGTCCATCCAACGACGACCGCTTAACATGCTTAGGCCAGGGTGTTACTTCTGTGTTGGGAGGGCGGGTGGGAGTGAGCTAGACGGCTTGCGGGCGAGTGGTTAGCTAGACCCCTCCCCCTACTCCGGCCCCCAGAGGGCCTCAGAGAGCCCAAGATGGCATCCAAGATGGCTCAAGATACCTCAAGATGGTTCCAGATGGCCTCCGACACACATCCAAGAAGCCTCAAGACAGCCCCAAGACAGTTTCAAGTACCCTCCCAGCCATCCCAGGACCCCCCGGAGATGCCAAAATGGCTCCAAAACCGAGGGAGCATCCATGTTGTTTGCCTCCTCGCCTTGCCGCTTCCAAAGGGATCATGAGACCTCAGGATGGCCCCAGGACGGCCCAAGAAAGCCCCAAGAGGGGCCCGAGAGGGTCCCAAGAGGGCCCCAAGCGCGCCCAAGGAGGAGGAGGAGGAGGAGGAGGAGGCGGAGGAGGCGGAGGAGGCGGAGGAGGCGGAGGGAGGAGGAGGAGGAAGGAGGAGGAGGAGGAGGAGGGACCCCCCCCCTTTTTGGAGCCTTCGGGCCCAAGATCGCCCCAAGAGGCATCCCAGACCTCTCCAGGGCGCCCAAAGACGGCCCCAAAACCCCCCCAAAATGAGCCCCAGGAGGGCCCCAAGAGTGCCCTATGAGGCCCCACAGGGGGCCTTAAGAGGGCACCTAAGATGGCCTTCGTCCTCCTTCAAGAACCTCTCACAACAACATACCTCCAAAGCCCGACTTCTCATCCTCCTTGTTATCGTCAGTTCCGTCCCTCCTCCTTTCCTACATCCTCCTCCTCCCCCTCCTCCTCCTCCTCCTACCTCCTCCTCCTCCTCCTCCTCCTCCTCCTCTCCTCCTCCTCCTCACCTTCATGCCGCATTCCTCCTCCTCCTCCCCCTCCTCCTCCTCCTCCTCCTCCTCCTCACCCTCGTGCCGCATTCCTCCTCCTCCCCCCCCTCCCCCCCCCTCCTGCTCCTCCTCCTCCTCCTCTCCTCCTCCTCCTCCTATCCTCCCCTCCTCCTCCTCCTCCTCTCCTCCTCCTCCTCCTCCTCCTCCTCCTCCTCCTCCGATTCACACTCCTCATCCTTCTCTCTTGTTATTCCTCCTACTCCACCTCCTGCTCCTCCTCATTTTCCTCCTCCTACCCCCAAATTGGTCCCAGGAGGTCGAGCATGGCTGTAGATAGCCTCCGACAGACATCCAAGAGGCCTCAAGACAGCCATAAGACGGTCCAAGATAGCTGAGCATGGCTTAGGATAGCCTCCGACAGCTTCTAGCCGAACCTGGCTCACGATAGCCTCCAAGACGCCTCAAGAAAGCTTCCGATCGTGTCTGGATGTGGATGGGCTGGTGGGCATACGCGAAGCGTCAAGAACAGCAACAACTACTAAAAACCAACAAATATAGCGAAACTAACAACAACAACAACAACAACAACAACAACAATCACTTTACCCGAACGCTCAGTGTTCTCACCAGTGCCAGGGTTTTCATGCGACGCCAGCCAATACCCCCACTTTGTGGGGGGGCAGTGCAAGCTCTACCAAATATCCACACGACTCTTCGCCACCACCCACACCCAGCTTCCCGCCCTATGACGTTCGGACACTTCACTTCGTGGCCTGCGGACGACCGTGGCTACTACACTGGCGCGGTGCTAAAATTCCTAAGAAACCCAATGGTTTTTGGAGATTTCGGCGTGCGCGCGCGAAGAAAAAACGAATGTGTCCCGCATGGTATTATTTGACAGGGATGATGGCCCTGGCAGGTGCGCAACCGTTGTCGCAGAAGTTCGAAAAAGTTGCTCGCAAAAGCCCGTTTGACAGAAATGTTTAAAAAGTGTTGGGTTTCCTACGAATCCGCAAGAGCGCGCGGGATGAGATTTTGACATTTTTTTGTTGAAAAACCATTGGTTTTTTGATGTTTTTATGTTGAAATCGCTCCGAACACTAAGCTTTTGGAAGGATTTCGTCTTGCGCGCGCGAATGTCCACTTTACCTTATTTTTTGCAAGGGATTCTTGAAATTTGATTATATTAGAACAAGAAATGTCATTTTATAGTGTTTTTTGCAAGGGAAAGCGGGGGGGAACAAAACAACCGGATCTGGATCACATCGAATTACCTGAGGCTTCCTCACGAAAATGATGAAAATGTAGCTGCGGCCTAGGCGGCGCAGGGGGGGCGTGCACCAGGGGCCCAACAATAATTATTCTTTAGAATTAATAATGTTCAACAACAACAACAACAAACAACAAGAACAACAACAACATAAACAACAACAAACAACAACAACAACACAACAATCATTTTAACCCGAACGCTCAGTGTTCTCACCAGTGCCAGGGTTTTCATGCGACGCGAGACAATACCCCCACTTCGTGGGGGGGCAGTTCAAGCTCTACCAAATATCCAAACGACTCTTCGCGACCACCCAAACCCAGCTTCCCGCCCTATGACGTTGGGACACTTCACTTCGTGGCGTGCGGACGACCGTGGCTACTACACTGGCGTGGGGTACACACCCACAGAACTTGGTCACTTATTCGGGGCGCGCGTGTGCCCAGCATCCTGCAATTGTGACATACAATACATGACACAGACAGACAGAGAGAGAGACAGAGAGCAGACAGAGAGAGAGACAGAGAGAGCGGAGTTGGTCACATTTTTGGGGCAAGTTCCTGAGATCGTCGTGTTTTTTGTTGGTCTTGCGCGCGCGAATGTCCACTTTACTTTTTTTTTGCAAGGGAGTATTGAAATTTGATTATGTTAGAACAAGAAAAAGTAGCTCGCGCGAGCTCATGTAACATAAATGTTGAAAAACCATTGGTTTTGTGGGAGTCGGACAGCGCGCGCGGGATGAAATTTGGACATTTTTTTTTGAAAAACCATTGGGTTTTTGATGTTTTTATGTTGAAATCGTTACGAAACCTAAGGTTCTGGAAGGATTTCGTCTTGCGCGCGCGAATGTCCACTTTACCTTATTTTTTGCAAGGGATTATTGAAATTTGATTATGTTAGAACAAGAAAAAGTAGCTCGCGCGAGCTCATGTAACATAAATGTTGAAAAACCATTGGTTTTGTGGGATTCGGACAGCGCGCGCGGAAGGACATTTTGACAATTTTTTCTTAAAAAACCATTGGGTTTTT
This sequence comes from Prorocentrum cordatum, assembly GCA_963575745.1. Taxonomy (NCBI): domain Eukaryota; class Dinophyceae; order Prorocentrales; family Prorocentraceae; genus Prorocentrum; species Prorocentrum cordatum. The sequence continues at coordinate 21,091 of CAUYUJ010006944.1, read as the reverse complement.
GATGTTTTTATGTTAAAATCGTTACGAAACCTAAGGTTTTGGAAGGATTTCGTCTTGCGCGCACGAATGTCCACTTTACCTTATTTTTTGCAAGGGATTCTTGCAATTTGATCAAGTAAGAACAAGAATTTTCATTTTATAGTGTTTTTTGCAAGGGAAAACGGATTACAACAAAACAACCGGATCCGGTGACAATCCACTTTTCTGAAGCTTTCGCTAGAAAATGAAGGAAATGAGGCTGCGGCCTAGGTTTTGGAGGGGGGTCGCGCACCAGGGGTCTCAACAATAATATTTCTTTAGAAGTAATAATATTCAACAACAAGAACAACAACAACAACAACAACAACAGCAGCAGCAACAACAACAACAACAACAACAACAACAACAACAACAACAACAACAGCAACAACAACAACAGCAGCAGCAGCAACAACCCAAAAACGGCAGCAACAACAGCAACAGCAGCAGCAGCAATAACAACAACAGCAACGACAACAACACAACAACCGCCCGTCGCCGGTTCCAGCTCCATGGGCAGGGGTTCTTTAAACATCTGCGCAAACATGCCCGACCCCGCCAACAAGCCCCCGCGGCGGACTTCATCACTGCTCTTTCTGAGCATACCACCCCCTCCCCTCCCGACCAGCGACATACCCGAGACCATGCGGGGCCCTCCCCCGCCACCCCTGAAACTAGTGCAGTGCGCACTCTGCACCAAAAATCCGGATCATGCGCGACGCCCCGCGATCACTTTGCACTGGCTTTCGACAGGGACGGCGGGGGTGCCAGCATATTGCCTGCTGCGCGCAATGCCAGCACCCCCACACCATCAATGCAGAGTGCATGTTGCACCAAAATCTGGATCATGCGCGGACGCCCCGCGATCAACCGCATTGGTTTTGGCAGGGGCGGCGGAGTGGCTGGCAGATCGCCTGCTGTGTGCAACGCCAACAGCCCCCAACCATCCCTCTCAAAAAACAATACAGCATGCAATGTGCACCGAAATCTGGATCATACGCGAACGCCCCGCGATTACTTTGCATTGGTTTTTGGTGGGGACGGTGAGGGGACCAGCGACTGCGGGTGCACACACACACGCACACACACAATACACAATACACAATACACAATACTCATAAACCCGTCGTCAACTTGCATTGTTTTTCTCCAAATAAGCTTGCCCGATAGGAGTCCTAGCTCATCATAAGCAATTGGTCTTTAGGACCCCACCCTTTTCCAATGGCACTTGCTTGCTTTCTCTTGCGTGCTTGATATCGTTTGCTTGCTCTTGCTTGCCCTTGTTTGCTTGCACTTGATCGCTGGCTCTTGCCTGCTTGTTATTGCTCGTTTGCGTTTGCTTGCTTCCGCTTGCTTGCTTGCGGTTGCTTGATTGTGCTCCTCCCGTTTTCCTCCCGTCCTGCTCCCGTCCTCCTTTCGTCCTCCTCCCATCCTCCTCTCGTCCTCCTCCGGTCCTCCGATCCATTTGGAGTCAACGCTGGCTGATAATTTGAAAGGGAGGGTGGGGCGGTCGACATACTGCCCAATGTCGCGCACGAAGTGCGCGTGGCGCATTTGCCAGGTGCGGCGCACCTCGTGGGCATCGCGCACCTGGCTGGCGTCTGCGGTGGTTCCCGACGGTTGCCGATGGCGGCCCCTGTCTGTGCTGAGACTCGAGCGCTGTCTCTGTAGTGGGAGCGCGGGTGGGAGTAAGCGACAATGTTTGCGGCTTGGGGTGGCTTGACCCCTCCCCCTTACCCCCTCCCCCTGGGTATGGACGGGGGGGCGGCGAATAGTTAGAGCGTCTAAATCGGCGGGAAGGCAACAATCATTCATTCCCCATACGCTCGAAACCCATTGTGGCCTCCTGGGCGCAAATTGAGGACCCCCCCTTCGCTGATCAATCGCCTCCAAGATGGCCCAAAGACGGCCCGAAATGCTCCCCAGAGAGCCCCCAGAGTGCCCCGAGAGGCCCAGGGAGGCCCCCAAGAGACCTTCCAGAGGCCCCCAAGCGGCCCCCGGCCCACGAGGCCCCGAAGAGCCCCCAACAGGCACCCAAGAGGCACCCAAGACGCCCCAAGAGGCCCTGAAGCTCGCCAAGAGGCCCCCAAGACGTCCCAAGAGACCTCCAAGAAGCCCCCAAGGTGCCCCACAGGCGCTCCGAAGAGCCACCAGGAGGTCCCGAGGGTGCCCCAAGAGGCATCCAACAGACCCCGAAAGATATCCCAAGAGACTCCGAGAGGCATCCAGGAAGCCTATGGCCCACGGAGACTTCCCGAGCTCTCCATATGACGCCGCGTTCCCCCGAGAAGGGCGCCTCCCCTGGGCATCGTTCCTGGATCGGCCGGTGGGGGTGCTTTTTTGATCGCGACCGCGAGCGGGCACCCGCGCGGCGTCGAAAGGTCAAGCGAAGCGCGAAGCCGTGCAAGTGCACCGGTGGGGATATTTTTTGTTGGCGGCTCCCTGGCGAAGGTCAAGAAGCGGGGCATCGATCGGGGCGCGAAACGAAGATTATTGGCCGAAGAGGCGCATGCTCATGCAAGGGACAAAATGACCCAGATTAAACGCCGAAGTCGGCCGCCGACATCCCGGCGGGCGGGGACGCCACGGCGCAGCGAGCGGCGGCATTGGCGGCACAGCGTGACCAGGTGATCGAGCCAGGCATCCCGACGGGTGGGGACGAGCGCGGCGACCAGCACTGGAACGGTACTGGAACAGCGGGGAGAAGTCGCTCTGGCGGCGCCTGTCTCCGGCCGAACGACACACGGAAGCGAGGCCAGGAAGGGGGGAAGGGAGCCGGTGCGGACGTCAGTCGGGGCACACAGCAACACCAAGAAAAAGAGAGGGCGGCAGGCAGAGAACGGCCCCACTCACCATGGCTCACTGACGCAGAGGTGCGGCTGAAGCCCGTCCTTTCACATGAGCGGGCGACCCCGGTCAGCGCACACGAGGTGGCGCCACCTCCAGCCTGTAGCCAGTGCATACACGTATCCGACAGTCGCGGTTCGGGGGCACAACGATGCAAGTACTGTCAGAGGCTGACGCAGACTGATCTGCTAGGGGAACGGCCACGAACTGCAGAAAAATGAACCACTCGTGCAGGGCCACTCCCTTGTGAAGCCAGACATCAGGTGACACCGGAAGTGTGGCTAACGAACACACTCTCTCCACCTGTCATGGAGCCCGAGAAGACGTCCTTGTAGTAGCGCCATGATCGGGTCAACGTAGAACCAAGGCGATACGCAGGTGGGGGGTGGCGCTGCCTGCCGCTGAGCGCCAGTGTCACCGTGGAAGGGCTGGCCCCACTCCACTGCCACATCACGGCAGCGTTCGCAGGCTGGCAGCCAGCCGATAGCCAGTATCCACACCGTATCCGACACACGCGGTCCGGGGGCCCAACAATGCGGTGTCCTGGCGAGGGCTTGGCATGTGGCTGCGCCGAGAAGAGCTACAACCTGACCGCTGAAGGCTGAACCACGCGATACGGGCCGCTCATACGGCGTGGGCACTCACCATGGTGCGTGGTGGCACCCCCGTCCACCACATGCCACGCTGCCCCTGCGGAGCACAAATGCGTCCGGAGCTGGGGCAGGCAGACCGCCGACCGCAGCCTGGCCGCAGGGCCGCACCTTGCGCAGGCTGCGTGCTGACCTGCCGGGCTTGGTCGATGCTATCTCTGCCGTTGATCGCGGGGGGGCGCAGCCAAGAGCCGCAGAGACTTGTGAATGAACGGAGGGGGGTGCAGCCAGATGCCGCTGGACACAGATGTTGAGCCCTGGGCATCCATGCACGGACCGACTCAGGGCGGACGCACCTCTGCGGCCGCAGCTCTCTCCGCACGGGGGGGGCGCAGCCAAAAGCCGCAGAGTCATTGTGAATGTAGGGGGAGAGGGAGGAGGAGAAGGAGGAGGAGGAGGAGGAGGAGGAGGGGGCGCCGTCAAAGCCCAGGGCGCGGGCGGTGTGCCCAGGCGACTGAAGCGTCAAGAATTAAAGCCTTCGTCGTCGTCGGCATCGTCATTATCCTTATCACCACCACCACCAACACCATCGCCGTCATTATTACTATCATTATTATCATTACCATCATCATCATCATCATCATCATCATCATCATCATCATCATCATCATCATCATCATCATCATCAACATCATCAGCATCAGCATCAGCATCAGCATCATCATCAGCAGCAACAGTATCATCATCATCATCATCATCATCATCATCATCATCATCATCATCATCATCATCATCATCATCATCATCACACCACCAACATGACCACGACCACCACCACCGTCATAATCATCATAGTCGTCATCATCATCGTCAGCATCATCGTCATCATTATCATCACCATCATCATCATCATCATCAGCAGCATCATCATCATCATCATCATCATCATCATCATCATCATCGGCATCATCATCAGTAGCATCATCATCACCATCATCAGCATCATCTGCATCATCAGCATCATCAGCATCATCAGCATCATCAGCATCATCATCGACATCGTCATCATCATCATCAGCATCATCATCATCATCATCAGCATCATCCTAACCATGATCATCGTCATCAGCAACATCATCATCAGCAACATCATCATCAGCAGCAACCTCACTACCATCACCATCATCATCATCAGAATCAGCATCAGCACCATCATCATGAGCATCATCATCAGCAGCAGCATCGTCATTGTCGTCATGATACTAATAAGAAGAATCAGCAACACCATCATCATCAGCAGCAGCATCATCATCAGCATCATCAGCATCTCCAGCATCGTCATCATCATCATCAGCATCGACATCGTCATCGTCATCGTCATCATCAGCAGCATCGTCAACATCATCATCAGCATTATCATCATCGTCAGCATCAGAATCATCACCATCATCATCATCATCATCGTCGTCATCATCATCGTCATCATCACCATCAGCAGCATCGTCAACATCAGGATCATCATCATAATCATCAACAAGATCGTCAGCATCATCATCATCATCAGCGGCAGTAGCAGCATCATCATCATAGCCATCGCCAACAACATCATCAGCAGCATCATCACCACCATCATCATCAACAGCAGCAAAATCAGCATCATCAGCATCATCATCAGTATCATCATCATCATCATCATCATCATCAACATCATCATCATCATCAGCATCATCATCGTCAGCATCATCATCGTCAGCATCATCTAGCCATCATCATCGTCGTCATAAACATCGTAATCATCACCATCATCACCACCATTATCATCAAGATCATCATTGTCATCAACAATATTGTCATCATAATCATCATCATCATCAGCAGCAGCATCATCGTCATCGACAAAATTTCATCACCATCCTCAGCAGCATCATCAGCATCAGCATCAGCATCGTCGTCATCGCCGTCATCATCATAATTGTCATCGTCGTCATTTTCAGCTTCATTGTCCTCAGCATCGTCATCGTTCTCGTCATCGATCCTCATCATCAAAATTATCGTCATCATTATCGTCATCGTATCGTCAGCAACAGCATCATCATCACCACCATTATCATCAGAGTCACCACCAGCAGCAGCATCATCATCGCCAACAGCATCAACATCATCATCATCAACAGCAGCAGAATCATCATCAGCAGCAGCATCGTCCTCGTCGCCACCATCAGCACCGTCATCAGAATCGCCATCGTCGCCATCGTCTTCATCTTCAGCTTCCTCATCCTCCTCCTCCTCCTCCTCATCATCATCTGAAGGGAAACTGGGACACACAAATAAATAGACACAAGTAACAGGATTCCCCCATATTTTCTGGGTTTCTGTCTTCCCCCCCGCTTCCCATCTTTTCCCATATCTTCCTGTGAATCGACCGATGATCAATCGTGTCTGTGTGTGTGTTTTCCCCCTCCCCCCCCCTCCTCATCATCAGCGTATAGTCATCGTTACCGTCATCGATCCTCCTCCTCCTCCTCCTCCTCCTCCTCCTCCTCCTCCTCCTCCTCCTCCTCCTCCTCCTCCGCCCTCCCCAGGGAGGCGCCGGCTCTGGCGAGGGGGGAGGCGCAGGCTCTGGCGACCTCGAGGCCTCGACGCACCGCGGCCGCTCGGGGATCTCTGCGCGTGCCCAGCCGCGCCGGGCGAGACCGAAGCAGCCTCCGGCTGCTCCGCGCGACGGCCTGAGAAAAACGGCTGCGGCAGGATCGGGACCTCGGTGCCGAAGGGCCCGTTTTCCACCACCACCACCACCACAAGTTGGAGGGGGAGGGGGTCCTCCTCCTCCTCCTCCTCCTCCTCCCTCCCCTCCCCCTCCCCTCCTCCTCCTCCCCCTCCTCCTCCTCCTCCTCCTCCTCCTCCGATCTCCCCAAAGATCCCCCTCGCGCCGTGCAAACAAAAAAAAGAAAAACGACGGCAGGACTCGGGCTGTGCTCGGCCGCCGGGAGGGCGGGGCCGTCGAGGGGCGACTCGGGGTGGAAGCGCGGTCCCACGGCGAGGCTCGAGATCTCCAGGAGTCCACGCCGTGCGGAAAAGCACGGCGTCGGGGCTCTGGGGGTGCAGGGCAGTCTTTAATACATTGGATTTTTCGAAATATCGGATTTTTAGTACATGACTGATGTATGAATAGATTTATGCACGAACTCATCGTTGCTTTTTATACTGAATCCCTGCATGTTTAATACATGATCCGCCCGCGGAGCATGTATTAAAAACGGCACTGTACTCTCCCCATACTCGGGCGGACGCTAACGTGAATTACGGATCCGAGAATACGGCGCGCGGGCGCCAGATCCACTGATCGGGGAGAGCGCCCCTCAGACCGTGGCCCCAGTGCTGCCTGGCCTGGTCTGGCGACGGAGCGCGTCGATGCCGTATGGAAACGGGACTCGCCGCTAATCCACCCACCTTCATTCGTGTTTGCGCTCCCTTGAGATTCCATTCCTTCTGCCCTCCCACCTCCCCGCCCCCCTCCCCTCGATCCTCGCCCGCAGCGCCTCTCCTCTCTTCCCTCCCCGCACTGGGAGCACAGCTGTGCCAGCTGGGTCGACGCTGATGCTGCGAGCAAGCTCGACGGCGTCTTCTGGAGCTACTCGAGAGGAAAAAAATATATAAAAATAAAAAAGAACTGCGCAGACATACTTTCTCGGCGGTCGGCGCGGGCCTCCGAGGAAATATGTTTTTACCGCGTGTCGTTCTTCGAACCCGGAAACGATGAAATGAAGCATTCAAACTACCAGCCAGTCATATAGCGGAGACGATCCCCGTACTTCGACGTGCCATGCCGCTGCCGAATGGGACGGCTTCCGTGTGCCCCTCTTTCCCCCGCCTTCCCCTAAAATTTAAACATGCCCTAGCTGGCTCCCACGACAGCCGTAGGGGGAGCCCTCAGAGGCCACAGACATCGACAAGCAATAGGCTCCTCGCCTTTTCTCCGTGCCCCAATGTTTCGCCCGAGATGGCATCTCTAGAGAGCACGCGACGCTCGCATGACAGCCTCGAGACGCCTCCAACGCTCCAAGGGGCACCTGCAACGGCCTGCGGTGGCCAGAGACGGCACGACCCGGCCCCACGGCTCCCCACACAAAGCGCGACGCCGCCTCGCCCCGCATATGCAGAAAGATCCACGATTTTATGGGAAGGTAAACCTTTGGGCGTGGCTTCATGAGGGGGGCGATTCATAGGGGCGATGGAGCGTTCACCTGTCGTCCCCCGTTTAGGTCCCAGAGGGCCCCTTTGGGGCCCCATAAGGTGCGCTATTCTTCCAAGCCCCTCTCCTGTACCGCCCCCGCCATGAAGCAACGCCCGAAACCTGCGACGGGCAAACCTCCGCGCAGCCACCAGACACGGGCCCTTGGCTGCCCCGAAAACCCCAGGACGCTCCCAGAGCCCCCAGGCCCCAGGACTGCCCAGTGACCTCTCACCACCTCTACAGAAACGTTGACGCTCCCCGAAGATCCTCAAGTTGGCCCACAGACGACGCTGCACAGGCACAAACGACCCTCGGACACACAACACTGCGCTCCACGCATTATGCCTTCCAGCCATCTGGCCCAGAGCGGCGCCCGTTCCGCCCCAGACGCACTGCAAGCCCTCCAACACGTATCCAAAAGGAACCCGGGCCAGGCCCAAGGGCGCCGAGAGGCTGTCGCAACACGACCCCGACACGGCCGAAGATGCCCCGAAACGGCACAAAACAACCACTCGGGACTCTGCAGAAGGACTGGCGAGCCTCGCAGGATCCGTCCACGACCTTTCAGATGCCTATGGCTCACCCCTGCCAACCCACGAACAACACCAGGCCAAAACAACGGTTGTCAGAGCATGACAGTCGCGTTGCTTCCCAGCCGTCGTGGTCCAACATGATGCCCAGAAGGGACGCAACGCTGCCAAGACGCTCCGAGGACAGTCCCCTGTGCAGCCTCAGACAATCTTCCAAATAGTTCAAGACCCCCCCCACAGTAGGACGCTACAGCCGTCTTCCCATTACAACTTAAGATGTTCAGGCCCATGCTGCCGATGCTGGGAAGACTGCGAAGCTTGCCATGAGGGCCCAAATGTCACCCAGACCCGCATGTTCCTTGAGGATGTCGCGCCCACGTCGAGGCACCCCCATACATGACTCCGAGGCACCCCCATACATAACTCCGGCAGTCCTCGTGGATTCCTGCCGCGAAATGGCGGAGGCGTTCGCCGCCACTTTCTTTCTGTAACGTCGTCAAGTCGGGCAAAATACTCCACTCGCGCCGATGTGTCCCCAAAAAAATGAGTCTGCTTTCCTCTGTTAGACAGGCCGAAGATGAATCAAAAACGCTCAGATGGTCCAAGGCAGACCAAGCTAGCCCCAGTAGAATTGTTAGACTGGATCCCGTCCTTACTACACCCACCGACCTCTGGAACCCCATAGACACCATCAAATTGCACAACTGAAATTACCGAAAGGCCCTTATGATGCTCTGCAGAAATGCAACTAGACATACGGCAGGTTCACGTCGCGATGACGTCGACCGATAGCGCAGATCGCCCAGTATTGGCCGAGTCAGTCTGGGAAACCAGCGGCGTTCAACCTTGAACGCCCGCGCTGCGGTCGCCGCCACGTCAACAATAACATACCGCACATAGGGCACCATCCTTGCGTCAGCACACACGCGGAACCATGCCTCAGGCATCGGAGGTCGCCTTCTGGAATGTTGCACTGCGGCGCGATTGCGCATCATCCTGCGGCCCTTGACCGATCAGACTCCCGAGGCGCACCAGACCTGCCCACGAGCCACACAACAGTCTGCCACGCATCTGAAAACCGTGCCGAGGTCCGTGACAGTGGCCGCGCCAAGGTCCCCCCCATGGTCGCGCCAAGGTCCGCTCGCAAGCACAATATAGGTCAAGTGCTCCACCGACGACACCACGAGCGCGCCACTGAGTTGCTTCCCGCGACGCACGCGCACAGTCCAACCGCGGTAGCGAGGACGCGCGGCCGCACAAGAGTACTGGCACAGTGACGAGCAGCAGGAGTCAGGCGAACGACGGCATCGATGGCGAGTTTTTCTGCCGATCTCTCGGTGAAGGCAGATAGCCTGGAAATTTACGGTTTGGCCTGCAGAGCACCTTATGTTCGAGGGTGTCTGACTCACCCTCGACAGGCAGACAGAAAGAAGGAATGCTTTGCCCTCAACCCAAGTCGTACCCATGACCGCATCACCCCAAGGTCGGAAGTTTAGCCCCAATCGACGAGAAAAAAAGAAGTCAACAAAAAGAAGCCCGACGACGACAACGGCGATCCCGGCCAGGCCCATCCCAGTTCTCCCTGGGAAGGGAGACGGAGGAGGAGAAAAAGAAGAAGCAGAGGGAGAGGGAGAGAAAAGGGGAGATGGAGAGGGAGAGGAACAGGACAAATCAGAGTAGCTGATGGTGGGGAGGAGGATCAACATGAAGATGCAGATGGCGGTGGCGATGGCAGTCGTGATGATGACGGAGTTAAGTTTGACGACAATGATGATGATGATGATGATGATGATGATGATGATGATGATGATGATGATGATGGTGATGATGATGGTGATGGTGATGGTGATGGTGATGGCGATGGTGATGGCGATGGCGATGGTGATGGTGATGGTGATGGTGATGGTAATGGTGATGTTGATGGTGATGATGATGGTGTTGGCGATGGATGGTGATGGTGATGGTGCTGGTCACGATGGTGATGGTGATGGTGACGGTGGTGGTGATGTTAATGGTGGTGGTGATGGTGATGGTGAAGGCGGCGGTGGTGGTGACAGTGACGATGGTGATGATAATTGTGGTGGTGATGATGATGGTGATGATAACGACCACCATAATGCCCCACCTGTACAGCGACTTCACCGCCTCCAACACCTCGCCCAAGTCAGCCGGCGGATCGTGGGCAGGCATCCTCGCAGCGGCGTGGCCTGCGTCATAGAAGTGAAGGGGGGGAGAGACTTCCTCCTCCTCTTCCTCCTCCTCCTCCTCCGCCTCCTCGTCCCTCCTCCTCCTCCTCGTCCTCCTCCTCCTCCTCCGCCTCCTCAGATTCCTGCTCCTCCTCCTCCTCCCGTTCCTCCTCCAACTGGATCAACTCACTGAGTCCCTGTCCATGCGGTGCCCAAACAAGAGCTGAAAGAGAGAAGCTAGCGTTCTTCCCTGCGGGGGTTCTCCTGCAGCGCTCCCACCATCTCGCCCGCCCAGCGTCGTCTGTCGAGAACCTGGGTTGGACCAAGCCTGAAATCAGTCATGGGCAAGCGCCCTCGCAACAGGGAACGAAGCTCTTTCGACTTTGGGTTTGGGCGAGCAAGGTCTGACCAACGCCAATGCTTTCTGAGCAGCGAAAACTCCACAACCAACGCAAAATAAGACTGGGGTTCTGTGAGGGACCGTCCAATCAACGTGCAACATGTGTCTGTTTTGCAGGGGAGTCGAGAGGGCCCTAAGCAGCGAGGCATTAAGCCTGCCATTACACTCGAATTTGGTCTTCGAGCGAACACGACGAAATCAAAACGCTCAGCTCGCACGGTTCCCAGCCAGAGAGAGAGTATGTGGGTCTCTTCGACCCGTCGAATCCCTGGGACTCACACTCCCC
>CAUYUJ010006944.1:0-5000 GCA_963575745.1 Prorocentrum cordatum | reverse complement strand
ACATGCACACATCTATACATGCATACATACATGCACGTAGCAATACACACATACACGTTTCACATTCAAGAATACATATTCATAATTATACAGACATATATATACACACGTTTTTACGCGTACTCCCAAACAGTGTTTGCACAAGGGCCTTTACTTCTGGTCTGAAGAACTGGGCCTGTGCGTCGGTCCGGCGGCTCCGTGCCGGCCATCGCCGTCCCGTCGCCGCCCGTTGCGTGGGTTTACGTGTCGGTCTGGCGGCTCCGTCCTGGCCGTCGCCGCTCCGTCGCCGCCTCGTCGCCGTCCGTCGCCGCCGTCGGATTGCTCCATATCGATAGCACCACATAGATTCCCCTTCCTAAAAGGAAAATAAGGTCTACCACCCTCCCCCCCCGGGGCTAGATACCCCCCGGGAACCGATGCAAAACACATAAGATTCTGACCCAATATCCATCCTACCTGTGAATTCATACTGCCCCGGGCTGGTATCGGCCCGCCAGCCATCCTCTGCAATACATACTATGCGCGCACACTCGTTTGTCAAAAAAACATTAATTTTCAACAATCCCCAGCACAAACGGGAAGAACTGCACACCCACGCGTCGTCGCGCGCGCATGCCGAAATCCTCAACAACAAAAAAAATCGTTTTCGAAACGATGTCAAAAGCGAGTGTCAAAAATACAAATAGAAAACACCAGGTTTCGCAACACGGATCTTCAACAAGAAAAACACGCGCGCGCGTTATTGCGATGTCTTTTCTTGTTTGTACCATCGGTTGTTCAACAGTATCATAAAATACTACCAAGCGGGCTTCGCGCGCGCGCACATGTCGAAGTCGCTCGACAGCACTTTTCGCGCGTGCCGTCGCAAGAATATGTTGCGACAAATGTAACGAAGTGCACGCGCGCGCGTCGTCGCGCGCGCATGCCGAAATCCTTCAAAAACTTTCGGTTTCGGAGCGATTTCAAAATCGAATGTCCAAAAAAACATTCTACAGCACTGGGTTTCGCAGCACTGATGTTCAACAGAAGCGTGCGCGCGCGGTTTTGCGAATCCTAAAAAAGGACATAATTTGTTCAACACGTTCATAAAATGCTACCAAATGGGCTTCGCGCGCGCGCATGTCGAAATCGATCGAACGCCCTTGCGCGCGCGCTGGGGTGGCACGATCCGCGTCAAATAATACCATGCGAACCACTTTCGCGCGTCTGCCGCGCGCGCATTTCGAAATCCTTTTCAGCCCCTTCATCACAGACGCGAAGACGCAGTTATCGTCGCCGGCACGATCGGCATCGGCGCCGTCACCGGCCGTGCCGTCGTCGCTGCCAGCACCGTCACCAACATCGCTACTATCATCACCATCGCGTCTACAATTGTCGACGTCGCCATGATACCGCACCCGCCCCCCAAGTCGCCGATTCGCATTCAAGTGCCCGCCTGGATGTGCCGAGCGGTCAGCACCACCGCGGCCGCGCCGGTCGCGCTAAACTACGTGGCCGCTGGCGCGGCCGCAAAGACGCACCAGCCAGCGCCAAGCACTCATCGCAATCGCAGCCGCATGAGGTTTGCAAACAAAGTTGCGGGTGGGTGGGTGGGATGTTTGCGCAAGCAGTGGAGTGGACAACCCACTGCAAACGGAAAAATGCACCACATAGACTGCACCACATTTATTGCACAACATAGATTACACAACAATGATTGCGCCACATTGATTTCACCACAAAAGTTGGACCGCACACATTGCACCACATAGGTTGCACAACATGGATTGCACCACTGATATTACACCACGTAGATTGATCCATATGGTTGCGGCACATTGATCAAACCACACAGGTTGCCCTTCATATATTGTTCCACATAAACTGTCCCAGACACTTTACACCACATAGATTAAACCACAAGGGTTGGACCGCACACATAGCACCACATAGACTGCACTGCATAGATTGCACCACAAATACTACACCACCTATATTGCTCATCATGGGTTGTGCCACATAGACCAAACCACACATGTTGCCACGTACATCTATATATACGTGTGTATTTACACCGATAGATATATAGATATACATATAGTTGTTTGTCCACATGATAAATTGCAGCAAACATATTACACCACAGGCATGGAACCACATAGCTTGCACCACAAGATGCTCCACCATGAATGTATTGCACCACATAGATTGCACAACTAGATTGCACCACATAGATCGCGCCACATAGATTTCTCCACTGTGTTAGCATTACAACTACTGCTAGAAACACAACTGCAACGCGCGCGCTTCGTGCTCTTAGTTTCTAACAAGTCCCAACTCTTGATGTGAGCCCGCATCTCCACTGGAGTAGTTACCCAAAAGCGATTTGACCATGAGGTGAAGAAGGGTACGAGTCTGCTTCGGCAGATCATTTTGGCAGACCCGCTTCGGCAAATTCTCTTCGGAAGTCCGCTCTAGCGGACCTGCTTCGGCAGAGGTCCGCTTCGACATCCGTCGTTTCGAAGGGGCCTATTCGGCAGGGAGAAATAAATACCTTCGGGCGTCTGGGGGAAGCGTCCTGGCAGGTACCTTCGAGGCGCCCAGGGAAGCGCCCTGGCAGGTGCATTCGGGGTGTACAAGGAAGCGTCTTGGCAGGCAGGGAAACGTCCTGACAGGTTCCTTCGGGCGTCTGAGGGAAGCGTCCCCGCATGTACCTGCGGGCTGCCCAGGGAAGCGCCCTGGCAGGTACAGCACCCAGGGCTCGCAGCACTGCGTCTCCCGACTCTCGATGGCGCCTCCGTCTCTGCTCTGCCCCGTGTCGATGATGTGGCCGTCCTCCCTCTCGTCGTCCTTCGGGTCGGCGCCTGCTTCGGCGTCGGTTGCCTCGGATGTCGCTAGGGTGGCCTCGGTATCGGCGTACACGCCGGTTGCCTCCAAGATCTCTGAGGGTGGCATCGGAGTCGGCGTTGCATCGAAGTCCACATCCTCTTCCTGCGTGAACTCCCAATTGCCCGCCCGCTGGCAATGAGCTGATTCGTCGCCCGATCTGGTGTGGCGCAACCACTGTTCGACATTTCTCTCCGTGCTCTGCTTCTTGGAGTCCCAGCGCTTTGCGCGGTGGACCATCCGCCGTTTGATCGGAAAGGTCATCGATCTCAATGAGATCAAACCGTCCCCGCCTCTGCGTCCAGTCTGCCTCGCCATTACCCACGCTACGCAGATACCACCAATGTTCGTCGCCATCCTGCTCAGTCACGGGCATCCCCCGTGGCGCATTCGTCCGTCTGCGTTTCGCTGCGCATTCGCGCGGTGGCCACATTGAGTCCAGTTCCCAAGCGCCCTCCGCTGCTTCCGCCCACGTCCGCGTGTTCAGCCACTTGCCCGCCTGGAGTACTGTCTCTGGCTTGTCGAACAAGCACTGGCGTGCCTCTTTTCCCGCACGAAGGGACCAGTTGCACATGTCCGTGCCTGAGCGTAGAGCAGTCCTCCCATCTCTAGCTCTTTGGCCACCCTCATCATGTCGTCAATGTCGCTAGTGGGGGTAGTCTGCACGGAGGTTTACAAAAATGCGTGCCCCCGACTGGGTCAGTCCGCCCGAGGCACATGCCGTGGTTGGTCTTGTAGCGTGTGCCGCACGTCGGGCAGTCCTACCGTCGTCCTGCGCGTCCTCCCCGTCCCTCTGAAGCAAACCGTGGACGCTCCAGCCCGAGTCGAGGGACAACAGAAGCCGTTGATCCCTTGGAACCCCTCGCTTCAAGATGGATCTGCGCGTCCTTCCCCCCTTCCCTTCATCCCCCTCCCTCCACCCCATGTGCACATTCGGTCGGCGGTGGAAGCTGCCACCTGCGGAATCATCGGCCCGAACGCCAGCCCATCATCCGTTGTCCCAGCACCCTCGCCTCTCCCCGCCCTGCATTCTCCTTCCCGCTCACTCTCTCCCTGCATCCCCCCCTCGCCATCGCTCGGACGTCTATGTTTTGTATGTTTCGGTTTCGTGCGTGGTTTTTTCGCCAAATGATCAAGGATGCTCCTCGATGGTCCTCGCCGAGGAAAAAACGCACACGTCCGAGCGATACCAAGCCCCAGTGAGCCCCCCCGGAACTCGCCGCCTGCGAAGCGCGCCGCGGGGGCTGCACGCGTTGGTGCAGCGGGCACTTGCGCTCCTCGGTACCATTGATTTGTCGTGCTGCTCCAATTCTACAGATTCCTACTCCTCCTCCTCCTCCTCCTCCCCCTCCTCCATTCCTCTTTTCCTTATGAACAACTCCTCCCTGTCGCAACCCGAGGCCAGTCGGACGCATCGCCCTGGCGTTTCGCCTGAGACTTCCTCACCGTGTATGGCCCTGAAGCCGAAACATTGGCACCAGATTCACAGATAGAGGGCTGGTGGATTTCAAGATGTTGCTCTCGCCTTAGCGCCGCGTACATTCGCCCTACAAACTTGCAAGAGGTTCACGGATTGAGGGCGGGTCGCTTTCAAAAGGTGGCTCTCGCCTGAACGCTGGCGCACATTCGCTACACAAAATTGCAAGAGTTTCACGGAGTAAGGGCGTTTCCTCTTCAAAGTATGGCTCTCGCCTTGGCACCGCGCATTGTCGCCTTCCAAAAATGGTTCACGAATTCCCATGGTGGCTAACGTACCAGACATGGCACTTTGGAGCGACTCGCGATTGTCAGGGCGCCACACTTACGTTGATTCGCGGTGTTGGAATGCCAGAAATGGCGTTCTGGCAAGATTCAAGATCGTCAAGGCGCAGCAATTAGGTTGATTAATTGAGTTGAAATTCCGAGAACGGTATTTTGGCACGCTTCAGGATCTTCAAACGGTTGTCTCCCAACGGGGCACTTCTGTCAATGGAAATGAACCCTTGTGAGGGCCTGTGAAGAGGGACCTTGGGGGGATATTTGATTCCAACATCGTTGATGAGACTTGGGTTTACACTAGTCCTCCGCCTTCTCCCCATCCCCCTTCTCCCCACCATCCTTCTTCCCAGTGATCCTCCACTTACACATACTACGTA
>CAUYUJ010006943.1:0-50082 GCA_963575745.1 Prorocentrum cordatum | reverse complement strand
TCCTCCTCCTCCTCCTCCTCCTCCTCCTCCTCCCCCTCCTCCTCCTCCTCTTCTTGCGATGGGGATGGGGATGGGGTTAAAGTCAAACTTGACTGGACATGGGGGCATGTCGGGCGCATCGGCGCATGGGACAGGAAGTGGGAGGGGGGATGAAGGAACAGAAGGGTGCGCTCCTTACTGGCCACCTTCTCGAGGAGGCCGAAGCTACCGTCGAAGCCGCGCCTGCGAGGCAAGTTTCGGAGAGTGATGGCGATATGTTCGCGTCACATGGAAAGGCTATCATAAGGCAACAAGGGGGGAAGTCTGCAGGCTGAGTAAAAGATGCGTGACAACCTGGGCGCGCTCCACCATATGATAACAATCTACGAGCTCCACTCAATATGTTCTCATGCGACTTTGTCTCACCGCTCACGTCCCCTGGTCCAATGCCAGATGCAGTGCGCACGCCACAACATACATGGATGACAATAGCACGTCTGCAATCGGATGGAGCGGCAAAAAAAAACTTGTCGACGCGATACGTTGCAGATATAACCGATGTATGCCAACATCTAGCGACGATTCTGCTGATCTAGAGGAAGAACAACTGCACAAACATAAGCTTGTGGAGGTCCGCGCGGATTGCTAGGATCTGCGCTGGACCCCCCGCCCTGGAGCGAGGAACGCGCCAAGGGCGGCGCTGGAGGCGCCGTTAGGGATCAGCGCGGATTCGAGAAATCCGCGCGGAGCGCCAACAGTTTATGTTTATGCAGTTGTTGTTCCCCTCCTTCGACGATCGTGGACGCGACGCGAAGAAGACACGGGTCGCTCTGCGAAGGACGCCTCTTTGCGGTCAGCAAGGCCCCTCGAAAGAGAGCGAGAGGCCGCCCTCCCCTCCTTCGCTCGAAACCATGGCCTGGGCTGGCCAGGGCCGTGCGGTCCAAGAACGGCTCTCCCTGCTGCTCCTCCTCCTCCTCCTCCTCCTCCTCCTCCTCCTCCCCCTCTATCCTCCTCCCTCCTCCTCCTCTCTAGCTCCTGAGTGCTGCTGGGCGCGCATCCGTTGCTACTTTTGCGGCGCCGCTTTTTCGGCGGCGAGCGAGGAAGGAGAAGCGAGCAGGAGAAAGCCTCCTCAGCGAGGCGGCGGGACTTCTCAGAAGCCCTCGCGCCTTCAGAGAAGTTTCTTAGAAGCCCTCGCGCCTTCTCAGAAGCCCTCGGGACTTCTCAGAAGCCCTCGCGCCTTAAGAAGCCCTCGCGCCTTCAGAAGCCCTCGCGCCCTTTCTTTGTGGAAAGCTTGGGGAACTTCTCAGAACGCCGGGGGACTTCCGAGTCCTCTGAGAGGGCCTTCTCCTCTGCCTTCTCCCCCTGCTCGCCGCCGAAAAGGGTACCGATACCGCTGCTCTCAGGACCTTTCCTCGGCGGGTGCGTTCTGACCAGGATTTCGAGGAATCCAGCGGTGGCGAAGAGGGTCTTCCAGGAGGCCCCCCAAAAGGGAAACGAGGAAAAAATCCGCCGATCCGGCGTGTGAGTTCCTGAGAGCGTGGACTTGAGCTCGCTCAAGCTTCGCTCTGCAGGGGGGGGGGGGGCGTACGTTATTTCCGGCGTCATTTCCGACGTTTTTCGGTACCTGGGGATATTTCCTACGTCATTTCCGACGTTTTTCGGTCTCCCCCCCCCTGGATCGGCGGCATGGGCCGGAGGCCAGCCCAATACCGGTATGGGTGCCTTTCTTCCTCTGACTCTCGGGCCACCTGGCCTCTCGCGCTGCGCACCGCACTCGGTGGGAGACCCGCTCGTCGCCGATGCATCGGCGACGCGTCGGCGCGGAGGACAATCGGGCTCCACAATGGAGCCGCATCGCCGATGCCGTCGGCGAGGTGGCGCGATCCCTCCGACCTCAGCTGCTCGGGACCCCCTCGGGAAGGCCTGGGGGCCCCCCCCTCCGAATTTTCGGCGCGCTGCGCGACGCCCGACTGGAGACCCGGTGGGGCCACGCAGGCCTCCAACGAGAGGCCATGCCTGGGAGGGGCTCCTGCTCTACAGCTCTGCAGTTGTACAGTCGAAGTGCAGCGGAGGCCAGCCCACAAGAAGCCTTCCACGAGAAGCCCAACCCTGGGACCCCAGGACGTGCATTGATCTCTGGTGTCGGAACTTCACGCTTGTCACAACGAAACCGTCGAAACCCAAGACACCCAGGGCACCCTGGAGGCATGGATGGTTTGTTGGCATGGGCCTCCACTATACTCTATTGTTGATGGGCCTGTTTTCCACCACCACCACCACCATAAGATGGAGGGGGAGGGAGGATGAGGATGAGGATGAGGATGAGGAGGACCCCCTCTACCTCCTACTTATGGTGGTGGTGGTGGTGGAAAACAAGCCCACCCACAGTTATACAGACGAAGTATGGCCGCAAGGGCTCTGGCCAAGAGCGTGCGCCCCCGCGCCCAAGGCCCAAGGGCCCGTGGAGCTACCCAAACAGGGCGCACTCCACGAGTGCCCTGGGACACACAGAGAGACGTACTATAGAGGCCTCCTATAGAGGGGGTCGGAGTAGATGGGGTCGGAAGTGGCGCCGCATCGCCGATACATCAGCGATGCATCGGCGATGCATCGGCGATGCACTGGCGATGCATCGTCGACGTGGGCGATGCATCGGCGACGCCGGCGTGGAGAAATCGGGCTCCGCATCGAGCCGCAGCGTCGATACATCGGCGATCGATGCGGCGCGATCCTCCGACCCCATCTAGGAGGCCTAGATACTAGTCGGGCATTGGCAGAACTGGGTTCAATGTGACCTGGTTTGCTGACATGTACGGGGGGACGCCCCTCCCCGCCCCGTTCCACTAAGCGGAACTGCCGTCACCCGAACAACACTAGTCACGGCAGATCTGGTTTAGTGAATCTGGCCAATTGAGGGGCTCTGGGGCTCTACTATTAACCGGGTCCCCTTACCTGGGGTCCTGGCTATACCAGAACTAGTGCTGCATGTCCTCCTTGGCGGCGCGCGCGTCCGACCCGAACATATACTCATCGGTCGAAAGAAGTAGGTAGAACCACGAAGTAGGAAGGCGTTGGAAGCAGATTGGGCGTCCGCCCGCCCCCTAAAGAGGGAGGAAAAGGTGAAGCCACTCGATCATTGAAGTAGGAAGGCGTTGCAAGTAGACTGGAATCTGGGACTGCAAAAATACCTGCTTTCAACAACCGATGGGTACCCATCTTATAGCATATCGTTTCCCGAGCGGTGCGGCCAGAAAGCGCTCGCCACGACGCATACACCATAAGATTTCTCGGTGCGCGCGTCGCACCGAGGAGGGGTGACGCACACACAGTGTTACTATGTTGTGGTGACGCCGATACCTCTCCAAAGCTACGGTTATTCTTTACCTACGTACCCACCGCATCAGTCCCCGAGGATCTGACACCCAGGGGCGCGCCAGAGCGAGATGGCGATGTCCTCCTTGCCAGGGGGCGACGTCTTGTGGATACACTCGAAATCCTTCACGAAGTGGGCGTACAACCTCAGAAACGACTGGCGTGAGTGAACGCAGCACAAATTGGCCGGGGTAAATGGGGTCCGAAGATCGCGCCGCATCGCCGACGCATCGACGACGCATAGCCGATGCATTGGTGACGCCGATGGAGAAAATCGGGCTCTGGACTGCGCCGCACAGCCGATGCATCGGGGACGCGATCCTCGGATCCCATCTACTCCGACCCCATTCTGGCGGCCTGGATTGAGCCAGCTGCAAAAGGAGAACGCGACCCCAATCGAGCATGCTGCGATCTGAGGGGTAACATCGCACGAGTAGGACCACATGGACCTACCAAAACGCCCCACCACTGTTTCACGGCTGTGCGCTCTCATCATGTTTGCGGCAAGACGAGATGGCGCCTACGCGGGCCACCAGCGAGGCACACCGCGTGGAGAAGAGGGCGCTCACTCGCGATCTTCTGCGGGCAGCTTGCGCGCGAATGTCGGCGAGGTCGACACCGTTTTCTTTCGTCGCCTAAATGGACATCCTATTTCGGACGCCCGAAATGGGTACGGAAAAAATGGGTACAATGCCCAACAGCAAATGTTTTCCCAAACCGACAGCGGCCGCTGTTGCGCAGGCAGCTTTCTGTCTTCAGTGAAGAATGCCCGCGGCGGCGCTGACAGGGAGCCCTGTTCAAAATGAACGGGAACTACTGTTGAGCATTGTACCCATTCTTTCCGTACCCATTTCGATCGTCCCGACCCCATCGCGTCTCATCGCTAGTCCCATGGCCGGCCGCTCCGAAGCTATTTTTCGCGGCCCACAAGTCCGACGACCCTGCGTGCTTCGCGAGCACGAGCCACCACCACGGTTGGATTGGCTGCTGCAGACGAGGCCCGCCCACGGACGCTGTCGAGAGACGGCTCGCCCGGCGCTGGCCCTCACATCCAGTGTGCCGGCAACGAGCGTCGCCGCAAACGCCAGAAGAAGGCACCCAGTGACACCGAACCATACCCAATTACCCCCAGTTGCACCCAGTCTCTCCCGGTTGCACCTGCTTTCACAACGCTATATCGGAATACCTAAAACTCCACTCTGATGCAACACATGCGTTTCGCGCAATGCTGCAACTTGTCCCAAGGGGGCTGCAATTGCGCCTGTCCTCGAAACCCCCCAGGGCAATTCTGTACAAAACAATATGTTTCCCAACCATCCTGTGGTGTTGGGTCCTCGTTTTGAAGAGACACGGCCCCGCGTTCCTCACCTCATCCCCTCCCCCTTCTCCCTCGTTCCTCCTGCCACATCGCCTGTACCCTCCGCATGTCTTTATTTCGGCACACCCCTCACACGTTTCGTGGCCCCATAGGGAGCTCCACCAAAGGCCCGATGGATAGAGCCCGCATGGCACCACCGCGCCAAATTCGGCACACCCCTCACACGTGTCATGGCCCCATTGGGAGCTCCACCAAAGGCCCCAGTGGCAGCGCCCGCATGGAACCACCGCGCCCGATTCGACACACCCTTCGCAAAATTTCGTGGCTCCATAGGGAGCTTCATCAAAGGCCCCAGTGGCAGCGCCCGCATGGCGCCACCGCACCCGATCCGACACACCCCTCGCAAGTTTCGTGGCTCCATAGGGAGCTTCATCAAAGGCCCCAGTGGCAGCGCCCGCACGGCGCCACCGCACCCGTTTCGACACACCCCTCGCAAGTTTCGTGGCCCGATAGGGAGCTCCACCGAAAGCCCCAGTGGCAGCGCCCGCATGGCGCCACCACACCCGTTTCGGCACACTCCTCACATGTTTCGTGGCCTCGAGAAGTGCTCCATTGAAAGCGGTCGGTACCCACAACGCGGTACTCACAACTGCATATGGGGGTCTCTCGCCAAGATCATTTTTCGCAGAAAACATGGGAGCGGGCACCGACCGATCCGCTGCCCCTGACGGGGACAACGTGAATGTCGTGCCAACCCTGCCGATAATCAGTGCGGCTGCGGGGTCCAACTCCAGGCCGTGTTTTATGAGTGTGATCGGAGCTCGGCCGCAACTAAGCGGCTAAATTGCATGGGATGAGTAGGTTAGCCCCCGCGGAAAATTCTGACAAGTCCTACCTCCCCTTGTGGACAGCAAGAACACAAAAACGTGTCACGGACTCGGTGCGCCTACACAACACAATTTTGTTGTACAGAACTTTTCCCTTTCCTGTCATCATGATCATCACCACCACCACCGCCATCATCATCACCATCATCATCGTTATTGTATCGGCATCGTCACCATCATCAACAGCAGCAACATCATCACCATCACCATCACCATCACCATCACCATCACCACCACTACGACCATCATCATCATCATCACCACCACCATCATCGTCGTCATCATTATCACCATCATCAATCAATTCATCACCACAGCCACCGCTATCCTCATCCTGCTACTCCTCCTCCTCATTATCATCGGCAGTGGCAATCGCAAGCTGTAGTGGACGGGGCTAGATGAGATTCAAGAAGCTGGTTTTGTAAAGGATCCCCCCTTCATCATCATCATCATCAACAACATCATCATCGTAGCATCATCAGGTCAATCGTCACGCTCAACACAATCAGTAGCCACCACATCATCATCAGCATCAGCATGCTCATCATCATCAATCCCACCATTGCCATCAACATCATTGTCATCAACAACATTACCATCCTCCTCCTCCTCGTCATCTTCATCACCAACACCACCACCGTCATCATCCTCACGACCAGTATCCCCATCGTCAGCAGCATCATCACCCTAATTATCATCCTCTTCCTCATCATCTTCATCCTGATTCTCCTCTTCACCATCATCATCATTGCTATCACCGGCAACAGCCATCGCAAGCCTTTGAGGGTCGGGGGCATTTCTGTACGCGAAGTTGGGCTTGTACAGAAGGTTCCCTTCCCCGTCAGCATCCTCATCATTATCCTCATCATCTAAATCATCATCATCGCCACCACCATCGTCGTAATCATGGACCTCATTACCATCCGGATTCTCGTCATCATCACCACCACCACCCTCATCATCAACATCATCGATAGCATTCTCATCCTCATCTTCGTCCTCATCACCTTCATGCACATCCTCATCCTTCCCCTCATCATCATCAACAGCCGTTGTGGTCTGGGGGGAATTCTGTGCACCAAGCTGGCATTGTACTGAAATTTTCTCGTCCTCGTAATAATCACCATCACCACCATCATCATCAACATCATCAAGAAAAGAAGAGGACGAGGAGCAGACAAGGCAAACCACACACGAAGAGGACGACGAGGCGAAGACGCAGGAGAAAGACCCCTCATCTTCTTTCTCCTTGGCGGCGATGTCTCTGGAGGTGGGAGACACGGAACACAACGTACAAACGATGATCACGAAGACGAGGGTGGAAGCGGAGCACAAGTTATACCATTGCGCTATGTCGAGGCGAACGCAATATCCACGATCACCGACCAGTGGGCGACACTGCGAACAGCGCGAGGGACAGCACCTACGGTAATGTGATGTGAAACGGGGCACGTGAAGCGATGAGGGGGAACCTGTGTGTCTGCTTAAAAAGAACGAGCAACACATTACCCATCGGTCGGAAGAAGTAGGTAGAAACATGAAGTAGGAAGGCGTTGAAAATAGATTGGGTTCCGCCCGCCCCCTAAGAGGGACGGAAAAGGTGAAGCCACTCGATCATTGAAGTAGGAAGACGCTTAAACTAGATTGGAATTTGGGAATCCAAAAATACCTACTTTCAACGACCGATGGGTACAGCACATTCACCCTCGCCATGCACGGGGCCGCGTTCGGCCATGGATCGTGCCTACCCTGGTTGCACGGTTTTGCCCGCCATGCGGGGCGCCATGGCCTCCGCAACGACGCACACGCAACCCAACCCGAAGACCCGAATTTCGGGCTGGGAGGGTATGGGCTCCATATGTTTTTTTCGATGTTCCCGGACCCCCCCCACTGGAAATGGAGGGCAGAATGAGGCCTTCGGGTTGGGTTGGGGTGGTTTGGTGGGTGGTGAAACACTCCATTCTGTGCTTCCCCTCAGAGGAACTATCCCGAGACAAGCATTGGAACACCACCCTAAAAAAAAGACAGACCCCCGCCGTCTACACCAGCTGCAATGAAAAATCCCCCCCCGCTCAACATGTCCCCACAAGGCTACGCAAAAAGAGCCCCCAATCCAGACCATGACATGTCACTACGGCCCACGACAACACGAATTCCCTCCTCTAAGCTGGCTGCGCTGGAAAACACGCTCTTTACACATTGTCATCACAATGCCACGCAAACATATTCCCCAGGCGGAGATGGTCGAGCACCACAACAGACGACAAAACGAACTACCGCCACTTACATCGGCTTCGCTGGGCAACACGCTCCTCCCAAAATATCCCCGCGACGCCACGCAAACACTTTCCCCTAGCTAGACCTTAGAATACCACTGCAACAAACGACACCACGAATTCCCCCCTGTCGACATGTCCACGCAACGCCACGCAAACATATTCCCCAAACCTGACCTTAGAGCACCACTGTAACTGACAATGACAAGACTGCGTATTCCCCATCCAAGAAAGCCCATACAACGGCACACGAACATATTCCCCAAGTCGGACCTTCACATATCACTACACTAAGCGACGCGAAAAATCCCCCCTCGCACAATGTCTTCACCGCACCACGCAAACATATTGCCAACTCTAGAATTTCACTGCAACAAACGGCACAACGAATTCCCCCTTCGTAGCCAAACCGCGTGACGCAGACATATTCCCCCAGCGAGACCTTCGAATATCACCGCAACAAGACGCAAAACCAACTCACCCTCCTAAAACATATTCGCAACGCCACGCAAACAACATCCCCCAGCCATGCTTTAGAATACTACGAACACCGACAACAAACATTCCCCCATGTTTACAATATCCACTCATCGCCAGGCAGACATACTCCCCCCAGCCGGAGCTGCAAGTACCGCTGCTACGAACGACAAAACTAATTCTTCCCTTCCGACAAAACGAATTTCCCTCCCCCACCACCACCCACATAATATCTACGCAACGCCATGCAAAGACAGTCCCTCAACCGGATCTGCAAGATTACTGCAACAAGTGGCAACAATAATCTGCCCCCCAAAACTATCCACGCAACGCCACACACATAGGTTCCCCAGCTGAGCCTGCGGATATCATTACCAGAAACAACTAAACGAATTCATCCCCCAATGTGTTCACGTAACGCCTTGCTAACGTACTCCCCCCAACGATATCTTCAAATATCACTACAACACACGACAATCACACATTCCCCCTCGCAGAATATCCACACCGCGCGGTGCAGACAGATCCCACCAGCGAGACCCTAATATCTCGGCAACCAATGGCCCAGCGAAATCCCCTCTCCCAAAGATCAACCCAACACCACAAGGCAAACAAGATCTCAAACCATATCCCATAACATTTCTAAAACGACTGACCAAACGCATTTATTGCCCCTTCCGGAGAAAGCACGTTGCGCCACGCAAGCATGCTCCTCCAACCAACTTGAAGTGCCACTGCAACAAACGCCAGACCAAATACTTTCGTCACACCATATCCGCGCGGTGCCACGCAAACAACATCCCAAACAAAAGACGAAACGAATTCGCCCCTCACCACCGCTACTAACCAACCTGGGATCTGCAAGATCACTACTAACAAGAGGAAATACTTTCGCCTCAGACAAAATCCACGCAACGCCACGCAAACAAAGTCCTCCCGTCGGGAAGTTCTTACTACAAGCGACAGCACAATGAATTCGCCCTCCCCAGAAATATCCACGCAGCGCCACGCAAACATATTCCCCGAGCGGCACCTGAGGATCTGATTACAACGACCAACAAAACGAATCCCCCTCTGAAAATGTCCAAATATTGCCCCAGCTGGGGCTTCAAATACACTGAAACATACGACACATTGAATTCCACCAGCCCTCAGGACTGAGTGGTTTAACGAGTTGTTCTCAGCTCCCTGCCACAACCCTTCCTTTCCCTGCTCGGGGGAGTGGTTTACCCTTCCAGGGGAGTGGTTTACCCCTCCCCCTTCCCCTCCCCTGGGCCTGGAAGGGAGCCCCCCCCGAGTCGTCAGAACCCCCAAGATGGCGCAAGATGGCTCCAAGAAGGCCCAAGACAGCCCAAGACGGCCTCCAAAATGGTTCCAAATACCTTCACATCGCTCAAGGTAGCCTCCGGCATGCCTCCAAGACGGCCCAAGAGAGCCCCAAGAGGGTTCCGAATGCCCTTCGAGCCTCCCAAGGCACTCTCCGAGAGGTAAAGATCCTTCAGCAACCTTAGTACATCCAGGTTTGGGGTTTCTCGCTTGTTCGCTTCCGATGGGCTTCTTGGGCCTCAGGATGGCCCCTAGATGGCCCAAAGGAGGCCCAAGACGGCCCCGAGAGCGCCGAAGACACGCCCAACAGCACCCCAGGACGGCCTCAAGAACCGATGTCTGAAGCCTCCGAAAGGGGGGGGGGCTAAATTTCTACCCCCCTCCTTTGGTCGATCTCCTCCCGAATGGCCCCAATAGAGCCCAAAGGGGCGCCCACCATCACCGGGGAGGCGCCCAAAGAGGCCCCAAGAGGCTCCTCCGAGGCATCAAAGACGCTCCAAGAGGCCTTAAGGACCACTAAGACCTCTCCTCGTCCTCCTCCTTCTCCTCCTCCTCTTATTATTCTTCTGCTTCTTCTGCTTCTTCTGCTTATTATTCTTCTTATTATGCTTCTGCTTCTTCTTCTTCTTCTGCGTCTTCTTCTTCTTCTTCTTCCTCTTCCTCTTCTTCCTCTTCTTCCTCTTCTTCCTCTTCTTCCTCCTCTTCCTCCTCTTCCTCCTCCTCCTCCACCTCCCCCTCCACCTCCACCTCCACCTCCACCTCCACCTCCTCCTCCTCCTCCTTTCTCCTCCTCCTCCTCCTCCTGCTCCTCCTCTCCTCCTCCCCTCTCCTCCCTCTCCTCATCCTCCTCCTCTTCCTCCTCCTCCTCCTCCTAGTCCTCCTCCTCCTGCTCCTTCTAAACGCGTTCGGAAAAAAAACATCGGCGACGAGTGACGCATCCAGGGCCGAACGCAACCTCCTCCTTCCCCTCCTCTTCCCCCTTCTCCTCCTCCTCCCCCTTCCTCCTCTCTCACTCAGGACAATTCGATTTGATGTTTTTCTAAACCCATTCGGGGAAAAAACATTGGCAGCACTGTGGTGCAGGAGCCGCTCCCCGATGCCAGAACTGTGGCAGGTCAACGTTTGTCGAAGAGGACCCCCGGAAGACCCCCGTAAAGCTCCAACGGCGCCAGGTCGACCTGTTCAACCTACCTTTTGACGACTCATACATCAAATGTTCCCGCCCTCCCCGCCCCCCCGAAAATGCGTCTAAGGCGGCTGTTGCGCTGCATGCTTTTACGCTGCCTTCATCAAGGGAACTCACCTGGCGATCGTAACTGGATGGGCTGGTGGGGATACTTTTTGTCGCAGCCGCAGGCGAAGGCGCCTGCAGCGGGTCGAGTCGGCTCGGGCTACAAGCGAACCTAATTGCCGGCGCGCGCGCAAAAGAAAGCAGGACCTACCGCCGGGGGAAGCAGCTGCGCCGGGGCCGTGCTGCAACCGCCGAGGCTGAGAACCAGCGCCGAGGGTGGGGACTGCAAGCTGCTGGGGCTGCCAGGAAGCTGCGAACGTGCGGGTACCATGGGAGCTGAAACACCAGGTACGTGAACTGGACCTTGTCGCCACAGGGCGCCAGAGGTCGCTGGTGGGGATACGCGAAATGTCAAGAATTCCTCCTATCACGAGATCTACGCAACGACACGGAAACATATTCCCGCAACAAACGGTACAACTACCCCCCACGCGCACAAAATCCAAGCAACGCCGGGCAAATCATTTCATACAGGCGGACGTTAGAAAATCACTGCGCCCTTTTGGCGAAACGAATCCCCCGCTCCCACAAGATCTAAGGAACGCTACGCTGACAGATTCCCCTCGCCAGAGATTCAAATACCACCACAACACACGACACAAAAACATATTTTCCCTCGTGAACTATCCACTCCGCGTGACACAGACATATTCCCTTAGCGAGACCTTAGACTGTCACTGCCGCAACTAGAAAATGAGATCCCCCCTCCTCAAAAAATCCACCAAACACCAAGCAGACAAAATCCCCTGGCAAAACCTCATAATATTACTCCAACATCCGGCCAAACGCATTTCCACTTTCCAGAATATCCACGTAGCGCCGCGCAGTTATATTCCTCCAACCAACTCCAACCTCACTGTAACAAGGGCCGAAACGAATTCTTCCGTCCCCCAACAAACGACAAAACAAATTACCCCGGATTTCTCCTCCGACACACTCTATACAGCAACGCGACAACATCTTCCCTCATGAAACGAAACCAAAAAGGTCCCCCGCACACGCACAGCATCCATGCACGGCCGCGCCAAAATATCCCCCAGCGAATCTTTAAAAATCACATGGCCAAACAACCCCCTCTCGTAACATATCCACGCACCGTCGCGCAAACTCACTCCCCCAACCTAAGCTTCAGACTTTCACTACAGCCAACGACAAAACGAATTACCCCCTTTCCATAATATCCCCACAGCGCAACGCAAGCATATTCCCCCCAGCCAGACTTCAGAATCTGATGCAACCCAACAACAAAACGCAGTCACCCGCCGCGCATAATGTCAATACAACGGGCGACGAAACTGCATCCCCCTAAAAAAACACGTATCCCCGCATCGCCACGCAAACCTATTCCCTCAGCCAGACCAGCGAA
Source organism: Prorocentrum cordatum (assembly GCA_963575745.1). Lineage (NCBI taxonomy): Eukaryota > Dinophyceae > Prorocentrales > Prorocentraceae > Prorocentrum > Prorocentrum cordatum. Next base: position 37,790 of record CAUYUJ010006943.1, on the reverse strand, counting down.
TATCACGACCGCAAACGACACAACTAATTCCCCCCACACAATATCCCCGTAGCGCCAGGCAAACATATTCTCACACTTACAATTCCACCCTTCCACCCCCGCAAACAACAAATCAGACTCGCCCTCCAATCACATCCACGCAGCAGCAAGCAAACGATTCCCCGAGCACTGCAACGAACAACAGCACGAATCCCCCCTCCGAGAAGATGCACGCAACCCCGCGCACATATATTCCCCTGGCCAGGCCTCTGATTATCATGACAACGAGCGGCACGGCATAGTTTCCCCATCCAAAAAATAGCCGCAACGCCACGCCAGCATATCCCTCCAGCTGGATCTGAGGATATCATTACAACACACACGTACTATAATTCACCCCTCCCGAGAATATCCATGCAGCGCCGCGCAAACAGATTCCCCCAACCAAGCCTTCAAGTAACACTACAGCACACGAGACACGCACATTCACCTCCCCCGCAAAAGATCCTGACCGCGGGACGCAGACATATCCCCCCAGCGAGACATTACAATATCACCGCAACAAACGGCAAAACAACATCCCCTCCCCAAGAGATCCACCCAAAGACACGCAAACAACATCCCTCGGCCAAGCCTTATAATACCAATACAACGGCCGACCAAACACGTCCCCCCTTACATAATGTCTACGCGGCGACACGCACACATATTCCTCCAGCAGAGGCTTCAAATATCACTGGAACAAGCGACACCTCGAATGTCCTTTTTCCAACATCTCCACGCAGCGCCGCGCAAACAGATCGCCCCAGCAAGCGACAAAACGAATCCCCCCCACTGACAATATCCACGCAACTCCGCGCAAACGTCCTTCAGCTGGACCTTCGCACATCACTGCAACAAACGGCAGAAACCACTCCCCCTTCCTACAATATTCACGCGGCGTCACACAAACCGATTCCCCCAGACGGTCATTAGAATCTGACTACAACGAACGACTAAATATCCGTCCAGCGCCGCGCCAACCGATTTCCCCAGCCAGAGAAACCTTAGAATATGATTGCAAGTCACTGCACAAAATGACCATCGCAACAAATCCACAAGGCGCCACGCAAACATATTCCCCGAGCCAGAAGAGGAGGAGGAATTGGGACAATTGACGCGGCCAGGTGAGCACGAATGGCAGAATCTACACGGGATAAAAGGAAGACAAGACGGAAGAGGAAACTGTATGTAACGGGACGGACCCTGTCACACTCAATTTCCGATCAGTTTCGTGTAACAGGAGGAAGGGGAGGAGGAGGAGGACGAGGAGGAGGGGGAGGAACAACGTCTTAATAACGGAGCACCCCCTGCTACACTCAGTTTCGTATCAGTTTTCTGCATTCTGCGCTGGCGCAAGTTGGGAAGTGACTGAAAGAAGCTGGGTGTAATGAAGGATCTGCGTGTAAAGGAAAAGCTGAATGTAACTGAAGGGAACTGAGTGACAAGGAAAACTGAGTGTAACTGAAGGAAAATGGATGTCCAGGGAAAACTGCATATAACTAAAGGAGAATGAATGTACCTGGGGGAATATGAATGTCACTGAGTGGAAACTCAGTGCAACCGAAAGAAACTCAGTGCAACTGAGGGGAACTGGGGAGTGGAGAACTGGCGCCGGCCGACGCCGCGCGCGGCCACAATGCCTACACCTGCTCACCAGGAACCGTTCGAGCTGCGGACCCTCCGTCAGCGGACGAATCATGGCCTCAGGCAAGGGATGCCTGCCCCGAGGCAGATAGCAACAGTCTGCAGCAACGCGTACCGGCTGCCGCAGGGGCACGAACACTCCGTCCGCCCTGGGACGGGCGTGCCCGATGGCGGAACAACTCAGGAGGAGGAGGAGGAGGAGGAGGAGGAGGAGGAGGAGGAGCTGACTCGGGCCCCTCCCCAGAAGAGGGCCCCGGCCGCGGGAGGCTTCTGCTGGGCGCCGTGCTGGTACGCCGTGAACTCGGTGACGCCCCCGTCCTCCATCATGCCGCAGAGGGGCCCCCCGCAGATGCTGTAGGGGCTCGGGTCCTCCCCGATCGACTCCAGCATGTCCAGCACCGTCTGCCTCGCCGGGGGGGTGCCCAGCCGGTTCGACGGAATCGTCCCACCGTATGCATGTATGCATATATATATATATATATATATGTACAAACGTTACATGCGTATAAACATGCATGTATATTCACACACATCTTCGACATGCATGCCTACATTCAGACACACATACACATACATACACACATGCCTACCTACCTACCTACCTACCTACTTACCTACATGCATTCATACATACATATAGGCACGCATGCCCACACATTATATCTGTACATAGTAGCAGTATAATTCAATATCCATGTGTATGTAAACGTGCTGTTCCCTCGCTGTCGCCTTCTCTTCAAATGGCCATATGTTGTCGCTGGGTGCACCGAAAGAGCCTGCGGCCCCTTCCAGAGCCGCAACCGACCGAACCCATCAATCATGATCATGGAATCATTTTTTTGTTTCCCTCTCTCTCTCTCTCCTCCTCTTCCTTCTCCTCTCTTCCTCCTTGTCCATCCCTCCCTCCTTCTCCTCCTCTTCTTCCTCCTCCATTGTATCCGCAATCTCTTCCGTCTCCCCCTCCCCCTCCCCCTCCCCCTCCCCCCTCCTCCTCCTCCTCATCATCATCATCATCAACATCATCATCTTTCTCCTCCACTTCCCGATATAAGGCCGTGGCGCCAGCGAGGAGCAGGACAAAGTAAGCATTCAACCACCCTGTGACTTAGGCAACGACACAGAAATGCGATGTGCATCTGATGTAAGGTCGTTGATGAACCTATTCCCCTTCTTCTCTTTGCCCTCTTGACCTCATCGCTTCTACTTCCTTATGGCCCTGTACCTGTGCCACCCCTTCTCGAATACAGCTTTACCAATCCCGTGCCACCTGTGCATGGTCATCGGCGTGATTGAAGCAGGCCAGAGAGTATCACCTGCCTGACTGATGTCCAAGTTCAGAGCCTGCGCCATGTTTGGCGAAGCACGACGACGAAGGATAATCCAGCTGCAGATACGAGCAACTTAGGCAAGGCTCATCAAGAAAACGCACTCGCGCCCTGTCTGGTGCCTGTTAACAGAAATAAAGGCGCTCCGTCATACCAGTGAATAAACAACGTATGAAATCGTTGCGGCAGATTGCCCAAACCAGCTTTACACAATTACGATGGGGTCCTTAATGGAGGATCTGAATAGGGATCTAATGAAATAGGGATGTATGATATAGGACTATATGATAGGGACAAGAAGGATGGGGATCTGGGGTAGGGTTGAGGCAGAAACAACTGGGCTGCTAAGGACGGCAATTGGAGGGTATGGCAATCCACGCAACACGGATGGGGACGGCAATGGGAGGCCACGGGAGGCCACGCGACGGATCCGGCGGCCCGCCTCTCGGTTCGTGAAGAATTTTAGAAACCCTCACAGCCAAGCTGTTCAGGGAATGAACAACCACATACAGGTCGGAGATCGGATTCTTCAACCAACGCGGGGCCCTAGTCAAAACAAAAACAAACAGGGCTCAATTGGCGGCCCGCGACGTGCAAAGTCCAGGCAACAACGAGTTCCACAGTCATAAAGTCTACCCTCCAACTATGAAGGTGGAGAGTGCTGCTCTCCTCTGGTTGCCCTCTGTAATCTTGCAAGCGTGTGCTGGTCCGCGGTGGCTGTCAATCTAATGGCGAGCACTCAATGTACTGAGACTCGGATGCGGGGGCTACTCATGTGATGGGAGGGGGGTGGGAATGAACGATACGGCTTGTGGCGTGCGGGCAGCTTGACCCCTCCACCTAACCCCGCCCCCAGGGTCTGAACGGGGAGGGGGGCCGTGCGGTCAGAGCGTCCAAGATGGCTCCAAGAGGGCCCTAGATGGCTCAAGATGGCCTTCAACATGGAACACGATAGTCCGGGATCTGTTAATCTACATGTTACAACAGCTCCTTAGTGTCCCCCAGACCGCACCAAGACGGCTCCAAATGGCCACGGGGTTTTGAAAGGACGTCCCCTGTGACTTCTCGTTGTGCTGCTTCCGATGGGCTTTGGAAGCCTCAACATGACTCAAAGATGGCTCAAGGGGGCCCCGAGGTAGGCCAAAGAGGGCTTCGAGAAGATGGCCCCAAGAGCGCCCTAAGAGGGCTCCAAGAGGCGACATTGGGTCCTCCAGAGAGGGCCCGTGAGGCTTTTGAGAGGGCCCAGGAACGCCTCAAGAAAGCTCCAAAGGCTCCCAGTATTGCTCCAAGACGACCATAAGACCTAGAGGAAATTCTTCAAGCCCAAGCCCAAGGGGAAATCACATGTCATGTCTAACTCACTACTGGGCCTGCTCAGCATGATCGTGAGCTTTCTATCTACGGCTGTCGTTTTTCTATGCTCCACTGCGTGCTCCTACACTTCCATGATCCCAGAAGATTGCCTGGGCATCCTTTCTGGATGGGCTGATGGGGATACGCGACGCGTCAGGACTTGCAAACTGTCCGGAGTGCGGATACCTAACTAACTGGAGGAGGATGAAGGAGGGAGGAGGAGGAGGGAGGGAGAGAGAGAAGAGTACGACGGCAACGATGTGGGCGACGACGACGAAGGCAAAGAGCAGCGAGATGAGGCTCGGAACCTCGGCGGACTTGTGGTACCACTTGTTGTGCGGGTCGGGCACCTGCCGGGGTCGAGCAACTCCCGCCCGAACCAGCTGGCCAAAAGTTAGTGGCAGAAGACAGAACACATAACAACGAAAGCTAGAGAGGGTGGTCATGGAGACGGAGGCGGGAAGAGACCATGAGAAGGACAGTCCAAGTGAAGCGGAACACAAGAGAGCGGAAAAGAGAAAATGATAGCGAGACAAACCGGAAGGGAGAGAGAGAGAGAGAGACAAACATTCTCTATAACAATGAAAGCATCTGCGCAATACTGTACCTAGTTCACCGAAATTGCAGATACGAGTGAAAACGGCACCGGGTATGCCTGCCTTGGCAGAGCGAGCGATTGAAGCGGAGCAAACTAACTGTCCAGCGCCCTCAATCCAAATTCAAATGCGCACACGCAAGCGCGCGCGTCGAACTGTGCTATCCCGTATAGCAAGGCGTGTTGTCGGCGTGTCGGTCGGGCAGGTCGGAGAGTTAAGCAGCCAGCCGCAATTCGGGGTGGGTCGGTCAGATGCGGGAGCCGATGTGGTTGAGGCAACGGGGGTGCGTCGCACGCCGAACCTGTCGTCGCCGTGTCGCGTGGGTGGCGCGCACTGGTAGGCCACAGGACCAGCGCAGAACGACGCGCGGCGGTCGCCGTTTTCCGTTGGTCTGCACAGCAAGTTACGCAGATGGTCGCGGATGATCGCGGGCGGGTCTGGTCGCGCAAGATGCGTCGCTAGGGGGCCACATATGAACCCTACCCCTACCCCCCACGATTTCTGAGGGGGAGGGTGGAGCTCCCGAACGAAGTGAACCTCACCCCCCCCCTCAGAAATCGTGGGGGGTAGGGGTAGGGTTCACATGTGGCCCCCTAGTCGCGATCAGGTCGGGTTGCGGGTTGGGGGCGCGCGGGTGCGCGCGGCTAGGTCGCAAGCAGGCAGCGGCGCGGGCGCGCCGCGAGCGGGGGTCGCAGCGCGACTGCGACGACGATTGAATCAATGTGGCCGCGACGGTCGCGTGGTGTGGCCGCGACGGCCATGAAGAACGCGTGCCGCCGCTGCGCATAAATATCCCGGCGGCCCTGAAAACCACTCGCTTCAAAACAGCTCCCGACGGCCCGAGAGGCCCCAAATGTTGCCCCAAGATCGCCCAAGAGGCTCTAGATGGCCCTGAGACGGCCCAAGAGGCTCCCAAGACGGCCCTTGAAGGGCCCCAATACGGCCCAAGAGGCCTCCAAGACGCCCAAGATGGCCTTAAATACAACCCTGAAACGCCCCAAAAAGGCCCCAAGATGAGTCTTTCCTCTGAGAATCGGGGTAAGATGACAAAGAAATTAAGATCTCATGTTCACTCTGCTCAGGGAGAGAGGGGACGGGATGATACATCGATAGGACAAGTATCCGTTAAGCAAGATTACTCTATCAGGAATGTGAAGGGAGGAGGCCGGCTGGCCTACCACCGACGACGCGCGACGGCCGAGGGCTGGCGCGCTCCTTTTCTCTCCTGCAAGCCAAGGCTGGCTTGTTCGAGCATCCATACAGCTGCGGATCGCAGCTGTTAATTCCAGCGGACAGTGCAACGCATGCAAACTAAGTCAAGTTCTAATTGAACATGAGGCGGAGAGGAGCATATTTACTCCCCCCGCGGCGGGCCGCGTAGAGTCCATCCAGCCACAGCACCCCCAGCCTGTACATATGTACAACCACCGGAGCCAACCCGAAAAAGCTTTTACACCTCAACGGTGGCTGCCAGGGGGCCAAGGGCCGAAGAGTCTCGACGTTTCCCACCATTGTGCTAAATAAATTCTCTCCGCTGGACCGGCTTAGCCGACCAGCAGGGGCATTCGCGTCCAACACGCGTTCCGCGCGTGGATGAAGTTGTCTTGCATGCGCCTGCCGCGACTGAGTCACGCGGGCGAAACTCAGCTCAAGTCCTCAAACGGGTTGGGCTCGTCCTCTGCTCTGGGCGGCGCCGGAGGCGGCGGGTTTGACGACGCCGATCCTCCCGTCTGTGCGTCCACGCCACGAGGCGTGCGGGACCGCCCTCTTCCTTTGTCAGTGTCGCTCTTTGATGCTGTCCCTTTTGACGGGAAGCGTAAGTTGTGCTCATATGTTGATAGCGCGTGCCAGTAGTTCAGAGTATACCACTCGTCGTCGGGCAGCCGCGTGATCCTGTTCCGATGGACGTAGTGCCCGGCGTGGGTTTTGTTCACGTAGCGCGGGCAGGACATGGACGGGTCATACTCGTAGCTGCGGTCGGCAGCGCTGCTGGCAGCATCCATGGCCGCGCCGCTGGCAGCATCCATGGCCGCGCCGCCGGCAGCATCCAGGGCCCCATCGCGCGCGCGTCGTGAATCCGACCGATCCATTATGCTGGGATGCTGAGGGTATGTCTCCCTTATTGTCACGGCTGAGCCGGCGACAGAACGCGGGGATTCGGTGGCTTCCTCGGATGCCCGAACGTCTGAGACGCCAGGTCTAAGAGGCGGAGGGCGCGATGCAAGTCTAGCCATCGTTCCCGCCTGCGCCCGTGGCCCCGCGAGCTCGGCTTCGCCGTCGTGGTCTGGATTGTTATTCCTACGATCTCTCATGAATTGTAATTAAACTCCTGGCAGCTGTCGCTGCAGCGACACCATTTTCCGCACGCAGTACGGAAGGGTCCATAATCTTTGTCCTGGAGTTCAGTACCACGGTCAGGATATTTATCCTGAAGCCAAGAAATGGCTTCCTGTATAAGAGCACCGTGGCGACGAACATCATTTTGTACTTCCCTGCCCATCTTATGGGCCCACTTTTCTATTTTGTCGTCCGTTTGAACAGCGGCACGGATACGGCAGTCCAAGGCATACTCGTCGGTCCGTTCCTCATCTCGATACCTTTCGACCTCAAAATCCACTTCCAGGTTCCATTCATTTTGTCTGGCAATATGCAGTAAATGTGACCGCGCTTCAGTAACCCACAATGCTGCCGCGGTCCAATGGTAGAGTCTCAGCTCGTATAGCACATCAGTCATTGGATCACTCACATACTGAGTTGGCGATCCTTTAATGGACTTTGTCGTCCTGGCATAATAGACAATTTCGGCAGTAACCCAAATGCCATCTCCAAAGGTCTCCTCCGCAATCGAGTACGTGGTGTGAGTGTTGGGGTTGTCAGAACATGGGAATGACTACGCCCCAACCACATGCGTTTTCACACTTCCACCGTATTTGGGGTTTGATGGGAGCAATTGGTGACCCTCCAAAATAACATGAAAGGCAATCACAGATGTGCCGTGTGACTGTTTTGTCCATCCGGCGGATGAGCCTGAGACTTCCGCAGGCTTTTCTTCCGTCACAAGGAAAGGCAACGCTAATTCAACGCAGTGGGCCCTGCCAACCTTATGGGATCTCGTTCTCAACTTGGCCCAATTTAAGCGGTCAGCCACAATGGCTGTCGGGCTTGCTATCGACCTATCGGCCTTGATCCTGAAGAAGCGGGCCCAGTTTGGCACTAAATACTTCCGGGTCATTAGCGGGGCTCTTGTCGTTTTTTGAAGCAACTGAGAGGCAAGCCACGCTTCACTATTACCATCTATCAAAATCGTTATTCTTTGCCAGCTCCCGGCCGGTTCTTTTCCCTGAGCGACCTCTGCTGCGCGACCTTCTTCCCCTGGATAGGCGTTCAAAGGCACCATGCCCCGATGAAGGTTCCCGCTGGCAACCGTAAACGAGCAAAGGAAGTCATGGTAAATAACCTCTCATGTCTTTGAACCTTGGACAGGTAAATTCTTTATCTGCTGATATGTGTGATGATATGGCCAATAATATTCTTCATGTCCAGGGTGCACATCTTTTGGCCTCCTCGGAAATTTGCAACGCTGACTGAGCGTGCACAATTTACGCTCTGGGCATTTATCGCGGATGTTTCTTCCTGCTGTTTCACCAGGTGTCTCGATCTCTTTGACATCGGATGGAGGAGCCAGTGGGGGGGCGCGTGGTGAGCGAACCGTTCGCGCGCTGGAGCCAGAGCCCGTAGCGGCTGAGCCGACGGGCCTGGTCTTCTCGGTCGCAGCAGCCGCGCCTGCTGACACCTCAGCAGGTACAGGGATGGCTATGCCACCTGGCGTTGCACTGCTCACCGCAACGGCTAAGCCGCTCGGTGCAGCCGCCGGCGCTGCTTTGTTAAACGCATTGAGTGCAGCACGCGTTGGCTCATCGTTCTGCACTCCCTCGTTCGCTGGTCTCTGGGTCTTTCCTCTCGGTGGCATTCCAGGGCAGAAAACTTCTCCGCGGGGCAAAAAGTAAGCATCATCCGTCCATGGGAAGAAGTCACTGTACGCAGCCCCCTTATTGAGGAAATCTTTGAAGTAAACTGAATAAAACGAGTGTATAGCACCACCTCCAGTCCCGTTTGAAACGGCTGGAAAATCGACATCGGCCAATGGCTCCCTGAATGGGGGCGCGCCAAGTATCGACTTGGGGATCTTGCCTTCTTCGGAAGACCAGTCTTGCCAGTACATGACAAGGTATTGGACTTTTGCTTCCTGTTTGGCGTATCCATCCTCTCTCGTGGCGCACTTTATGTGACCGTCCCAAACGGCTGAGCCGCCGGAAGGCTGACAGAAACATGCCATAGCCAATTTGGCCGTTTTGATCATATAATCGGCACACAACTCGGCGGCAATAACGTTTTGAAGTCGACTTCCATTGTTCAATTTATATTCCGGGTGGCTAGCACTGCAATGGAAAACGTCTCCTGGGCGGTGCTTAAGTTGTCGGTGCAGGCTCACGCCGTCTAGGATCATTATTCTGGGGAACATTCCTATTGTTTTGTAATGTTCAATCCGACGATTCATCCCGGCTCCGACCAGGGTGGCAACGTCGTCCCACATCGGGCCGACGCCGTTTTCGCCTTCTTGCCAGCACTTTCAGTCCCCACCGATGAACATTATATCTACAGCCCCCTCGCGGGATCGCCGCGTTGCGTCATCGATCAACTCCACGGCGTCCTCTAACATCTGTCTGAGGCTTCCAGCAAATGCGGCCGGGTTCTTGTATCTTTTGGGTCCACTCCCAACTCCATTTAATTTGGAGGAATTGTCGACTATGTCGTTGAAGTTCCAGAAAGTGAAGCGACTCGGGATGTGAGTCCCTTTTTCGTAATTCCTGTTCTCCTCCCGCCGAAACCGTGAGGAGGCGCCGGCAATGCCTGCAATTTGTGCTCCACTCATAGCTTCCTGTACAATTCCGAACACTGACTGTCGCAGGCTGTATTCAGGCAGAAGGCTCGACTTAGCCGGCCCTGACTTGTCTTTGAACACAATTGTAGAATCGGAAACAATATGAACATAACATGTCCAACTCTGATGTGACCCGTTCCGCATTTGACTAAGCGGGCGGAAGAAATCCGCCACGGGTTTCCCCGTGGACGACATAGCGGCAAGGTCTTCTCCTATGAATGGGATCCACGAGTGTCCATTGACTTCAGCAATCTTGGAAATTGCCTGACATTTCTTGACGAAAGTCAGGTTATTCGACCAATATTTCATTTTTGGATCCGTGACCCCCATGTAGAGTTCCAGGATTTCGTCCACCTTTTCTTGCCGCCCATTCGCGAAGGGTTTTGGATCGCGCCCGAACTTCCCGTTCGCCCGTAGATACTCCAGGACGTTCCAGGGGCCACGACCGAGGTCAGGTCGGTCATCGGGCTCCGGTCCTGCTGCTGCAGGTCCTGAGTCTGGCGGTCCTCCTCCTCCACCATCCCCTGAGGGTGGGTTATTTCCTGAGGGGGGCCCGCCAGGCGCTGGCGGAACTCCGTCCCCGCCGGCTGAGCCGCGGGGTGGTCCACCACCACCTCCCCCACCGGCTAAGCCGGGAGGGTTATCGAGATAAGGTGGCTGGCCGGCGGGTGGTTCGCCGACGTCGTGTTTCCCGGTCCCAGGGTTATCCAATGATGGCTGATTACTGCCCACGACTGCTGGTTGGCTATCCACGGCGACTGGGTCGTCTGGTGCCTCTGCAGCAGTCCTCGGCTTCTTTTGCGGTGGGTCCTCATCAGCCCCTGGGTCGAGTCCATCCCCTGCAAGCCATTCTTCGAATTCTGTGGCCTCTTCCAGGGGCGCTGTCTCTTCCACCAATGCACGGCCTGCTTGGGAGAGGTCTCGAAGTATGTTGCCTTTGCCGTGGCAGTGAGGCTTCCTCGACTGCGTGCGCTGGTGCAGTGTATTTGCCTTTGACCACCGGAAAAGCGAACATCGTTCCCCATTCTTCCCCATTGGCTGAGCCCTGGGGAGGCTTTCGGGGGGAAGGCGCGCAAATATAAACCCAGACTTGCGGGGGGCCTTCTCTCAAGTGATCCCCCACTGGTACGCTCGCGTAGTTCCCAAAGGGGGTCTCATACCGAACGGCTGAGCCGACGGTAGGACCAAAGACTTCTCCCGGCTTGAGCGGTCGAACTATGCCACGATATCCCCCGGGGGGGTTCGCGTGCATCCCACTGACCAACTTTGTCTTCTCAGCAGGATACGTCTGAAAGAACGTACCTGCCATAATTTTGCCCAGGTCAGGAGGGGCGCAATCGAAACGGCAAGTGGCCTTCCGCTCAAACGTTGTCCAATGTACAGTCCATGGATCTTGCGAGACCTGGGAGTATAATCGCTGGAATATCGTCTGAGACGTTGATTCCAGGTCCGCCTTCAAGGCGGTCGCGACTGCGTAGCTCCTCGTATAGAGTATGTCATGCTTCCACATCGTGTAGCGCCAACCCCATCCTTTTGAGGGCACAAATTTAGTCCCATCTTTGGGTCCCGGTCGGGGCCACTCCCTCAGTTTGTCAGGGGGGCGCATGAAGATCGGTTTGTTTTTCCATGAGTCGACGTCTTCAGCATTGCGACTAGTCGCTTTCTTTGAGCGCGGATTGTCTCGGGGGGCAGTCTCTGCTGCCCTTTTCCGAGCAGTTGTTCCCTCATTGATCGTCTCGACATCAATTTCAATTTCAGTGTCACTCTCGGACACAATGTCATTTGGGCTAAAACGATCGTTTCGTGTCCCATCCGGCTGAGCCGGTGGGCAAGCCTTCCCACTCGGCTGAGCTGGCGGCGAGGCTTTTCGAATTGTTTTGGGAGGAACATTATTGCAAATCTCTTCCCCTTTGCTTTCGTCTCCAACAGGGTCGGAGTCGAATTCGTCCACAATGTCATCAGAGTGAATCGAGATCACGCCCTCTCCCGGTGGCGCGACCGCTTTCTTCCTCAGCGGTCGGCACATGGGTTCGGTCGTTGGTCTCTCAGGCACGCGGGGGCCGCGGCAAGCAAGATTCGAGCAGTCGCCGCAAGACGACCGCCCGGCTCTACGGGGGGCCGGTCGCGGGGCAGCCCGCGCAGGCTGTTGAGCAGAAGCGGCAACGGCAGAAATAGGATTGGGAGAGGAGGTAGGACGACGACGAGACGACACACATCTCTCTGCAGCATGAGCAACGGCGACATGAACCTGCTTAGCAAAATCATCAGTGTAACCTTCAGCGCTCTTACATTCTCGCCCTCTAGCCTCAACGTGCTCACGTGTGCCATCGCATCTGCGCCCGAGCCCCTCCGCAACAACAGGGGTGGTGGTGGCTATCGCCCAAGGCTTTTTTCATAAAATTACCCTTACTGTCCTCCAATCCGTGCGCACATCCGTGTAACGCCGTCTTGACAAAGTCTAATTCTCGACGGAAGCTCTTTACCTGGGCATTTCTCCAATAATTGCATTGGGTAGGCCATTCAATGCATACAACGCCCCCCGCTTTGCACACAGCGCGGGCAATCTCCCGGAAATTCCAAAACAAGTATCGGAAATCGGTTCTAATACCCCGAAGCCTACGCATAGCTCCATGATTTCCAGTGCGGAAATGATGCGCCTCATTCACATATTGCCAGGGAGAGCCGCCTGTGCACGGCATAGAGCCCCACAGTGTAATATGTTTTCCCTTGAACGTGGCTATATCGTTCAATGCTATTTTGAGTCCCTCATCCGTCCTCATGTCTTCCTTCTCGGTGTATCGAATCACCTTGCATGAGATGTCGACGAAATTCTCTGGGTCTCCTATTCTGCTTTGAGGGCCACAACAGTATTCTAACACAAATCTTTCCCCGGTCCACTGACTGGCCGGGGCGCAATCTTCTCGGATCCAGAACTCTGTGTATCCGGTCCATCTACTCGGGCAATAGTCACCGTCGTTAGAATCGCCATCTGAGTCGTGTTCAAATGGATGATGATACCTGCTTTCTTCGTCGCGCCAATTATCAATGCGGTCAATCGTCAAACCCTGTTGGGCATTGACAGCGTAGGTAAGACGTTTATCATCTAACTTATCGAGGTCGACGGGACAATCGCCGATTGCCGGCATGAATGTGACGAGTCTCGGGACAGCGTGCCATCGTTTCAAACTCTGTCCTTGCCGTGCCCATTCATCCCTTCTTGTCAGAGAAATTGGCCGCCGCCGCAGACTGCGGATTAGGAAGGGGATGATTTTTGTTGAGAACGCCCTCCAGATTTTCTGGCATCATGGAAGTGTCTGACTCACTTTCACTATCCGTTACTTCAGACATGGTTTTCATTTCACGATCATAACTTCTTTTGGTTGTATTCTCTATCGCTCTCGTTTTCTCGGAGCTTCTGCTGTGACCTTCTTTGATCTTTAGAAGAGTGATATTACCTGCGCCATCGGCTGAGCTGGGTGCATTCGCAATCGCGAACGCCTCCACGGCTTGGCCGGAGGCAGCCACAACGGGTTTACCTTTGTTGGGGCGCTTTTTCTTTTTGTTTGACTTTTTGCTGGGTATAGCAGCTCCTCTCCGCAAGGCCGAACTAGGGCCCAAGCGGGGCGTGAGAACCCCCCCGGGTGTCAGGGGAAGTCCGTCAGAAAACACTGAATCAAGATAATCTTGGCACCGCCTAGCGGCCCAGAACTTGGGCGTAACGATGTTGACGAGATACAAGACTTTGACCCATGCCATGGGGTCAACAAATCGTCTTGTTCCTATATCAGCAGCCTCATTTTGCGTTCTTTCATATTGTAATTGAACAAGGCCACGAGAAAATTGTTCGGACACAGCTGCTGCATCAATTCTATGTGTACCCGGTAGATGCATCAACTTCATCGACCCGCCCACCTTAATGACCTTGCAAACTGGATGGATATCTTCCAAGAATAAACATCGTACTGGTCTATCAAGCAGTATCTCCCCAAGTGGTAATGCCGCAAGCAGCTCCTTGCGTAACGCAAGGTCGGCTGCGACGATCTCGGCCTCGTGCGTGCTGTGGGGCGCGCATGTTTGTCGTTGCGATCCCATCGACTGGCTTGCTCTTGCATATGGACCCCAAATGGCTTGATAACTTGCACTCGTGCTCCTGTGTGCGCGAATGTCGCTTGCCAGATCTGCATCGGAGTATTGCTTTAACAGAACGTCCTCCATTTTGTCACGCACCCATAGAGTCATACGGTAATGGGATGTTCATTCGATGTAACATATGAGGCGGAAGAGATCCATGTCTTGCTGTTCTGTCCACTTCGCGATGCAAGTGGCAGTTTGACACGCGGCGCGGAGCAGGTCGTATCTGGCCATTCTCGCCCCGTAAAATATCTTCATCAATACTTTTTGCTGCAAGGGTTGAAGCGCGCCCGACTGAGTCGGTGGCTCAGGGTCATCAGGGCTCGCTACTGCGGCATCAAGACCAAGCGCTTCTATCTCCTGGTCAGGGGGGCCGGTATCAAAATTGATTTGTAACGCTGACGCTATAGCCTCCTCAGCCTCAGCTGGGGAGTAACCCTCTCCTCGAGGGCCGCCCTGGCCATCTTCTAAATCAGTAAGGTCAGAGCCAAACGGGGTGCCCGCGGCCGGATATGTAGCCGGGTCGGCGTCCGTCAATTGAGCGTATAATGTAACGCAGGAATCAAAGAACTCTGTCATATCGTATTCTATGACTTTAACGAGTTTCGGTTCCCTCGGCTGGTATGGCTCGGTCGTCTGGGACGCCGAGTCACCCCCCGTTTCCTCCTCGCTACTCTCGTCTGCGACGGCAGCGTTTTTCTTAACTTTGGGAGGAGGCGGGTCTAGTATTGTAGGCAATTCTCCATGCCACTCAATTGTTTGAGTTGATAATCGATGCCCGCATCCCAAATATCGTCCAACAGCCGTCGGAGGATCTATTTCTATGCCCTTAGGGCAATTTTCCGAGGGTTCTTGGAATAACTTCCATCCTTGGGCAAGCTTGTCGGCAGGCCACGACACTTTGAAATCATCAACGTATATGATCAAGAAGATTTGCAATTCTTTGTGAATGTAACAGCTACGCCACGGACTACATGTCACCAAGCCTTCAGCCGTGACACAGTGGACATTCAGGGTTCCGCATGTTGGACCATGCTTTGGGCTATTCGTCACGAGGCGGGAAAACCCATGTAGGAATGCCTCCCAACTTCGACTGCGCGTAAGCTTGTCGGGCATCAGCTTGTTCGATGCTATGGCCTTCGAACAACCCGTAGGTATCAGCTGCTTTGCTGGCCTGCATGGTCGCGGGACTGCTGGCAAGTTCCTGAAACAATGCGACGTCCTTGTTTTGATCTCTGACACTTGAACCGTCGAAAACTACCCGACCTTCATACTGCGGTCTTTGTGTCCCAACGGCAATTCCGAGTTCTTTTCAACAAGGATCGCAACTAATCGGCCAACATGGGCCGTTTTTCCTTTGAGTTCGGCAACTATATCTGAGTATTCTCTGACACCATCCTCTATTCCACGTGCCTATGTCACGCAATCGGTCCCAGTCTTTCCTCAAGGCCGCTTGAGCGTCTTTGTTTGCCTTGGCCTCGTCTTTCGAGACTGATCTGGCAACGGCGGCATCGATGCAGGTGCGTTGCCAGTCACTGGGAAGTTGGGAGGGTTCATCGATGATAGATATGATATCGGTACAAGGGTTATAGAAATATTGCAGATCAGATTTTTCTTCGTCGCGATGGCTGATATTAACAGCTGAGTTATCTTGTGACGGCATGCGAGGCACGCTTCGCCGCGACGCGGCGGCCGCCGGACTCGAGGTCTGGCTTGCCCCACAATTGTCCTCATATTCTTCATTATCATCATCGGACAGAGGACCTCTTCCGACTGAGCCGGAGGGGGGCCCGTCTCTTGCAATCGCGCCTCCGTACCATGTCTGTTTCCACCAAATATCCTCGTCGTCTGACAGATGTTCTTTAGAAACATCTTCCTCTGATGAATCTTCAGCCTCAGATGTGGCTTGGCAGCCCTGGGTGTTTCGCGACGCCGCCCTTCGCCAACTGCCAGGGGTGTAGCACAGGCTGCCATTCTTTATTCGACGTAGCTGCTCAGCCACCTTAGGCGCTGTTAGCCTAGCTTCGGGGAGTGCCGCAAGTGGCTGAGCCGCTGCAGGATCAGGCGGAGCTGGTGGGTCATCCACATCTAGGCCAATATCGCGCAGGAGGCCGAGACAAGGACCAGGATCTTCAATGCCGAAGAATCCTCTCTTTTCTGCCTTGTATTGTTCCACGGCCTGTCGGCGTTGGGCTTGATTCACGTTGAGCAATCGTCCAGGGTGCATTCCGGGATTGGTGGATTCAGGTAACTTCTTCAGCCATTGAGCACTATATTTCGGGTCTGGGTCTGTTACCCACACACGGGTGATGGGCACGTAATCGGGATCATAATAAAGAACAACTCGTCTGCTACATGTCTTTCGACGACCTGTCAACGGAAGCTTCTGAGTTAGCTCTTCTTTTGTAAGTCCAGCAACAATCCGTCCGTCTTCAAAGTGTTCCATCGTGTCCAAATTTTGAACTGTTCGGGCAAGAAGTTGCCCTCCCCCGGGAACCTTCTCACGCGGCTTAGCCGCTGAGAAGTTGGACTGTCTGTCCAAACGATACTCGAGTTGGGCGAGTCCCAGTTTCTGATTTCTGTCTGCAGGATGGGAATCGCGCTGAGGGTCCCTACCGTCAACTACCAAAGGCACATCGCCCACATACAGACCCCCAGGACCATCGTCTTCTAAATCGGCCTCAGAGTCAAAGCGTGGGGCGTCCTCGCCTTCTTGGGGAGGCGATGGCACGATAATGGCAGGATCATCAGCATTAAACGTGTTGTCCGGTCTTATCCCTGTGGCTGGCTGTGGTCCGTCTGGGACGGCCGCAGCTTCTCCTGTCTCTGTAGGGATTGTGACGGAACGTGCCTCTGTCGCCGCTTTCTCGTACGCTTTTCGCAAGGGAGACTGAGGCGACTGGTCATCAGCAGTACCATCTAAGATGTTGCTGTACACCTGATCAGACTTCTCGATCGTAGGTCGTTTTCCGTCTGGGGTACGCCCTGATTCCATATTCAGACCGTCCAGTTGTCAAAGGTATAACGTAACTACCTGGTCCAACCAATCCCCCCGCTTCGTGCACATACCCCAAGTATATCCCTGGAATCATCGTTGCACCATGTTTGGCGGTTCGAAATCGGGATTCAGGTGGAGGCACATAACGGACAAGTGATCCGAAGGGAAGAAGCGGAGCATTAATTTGACATCCGAAGCGTCGCTCCCAACTGGACTGTGCTTCAGCAGGGATCCTAATATTGTAGCATAGGCAGGAATATCGGACCGCGTAGGTCCAATATGGCGGTGGAAGACCAGCCTGCGTGAGTAAGGCTCTGGCTCCCATTTGCACAACACCGTTCGCACGCTCAGCGACAGCATCCTGCTTCTTATTTCCTGGGATGGTAAGATCATGGGCAATATTGAGCTCGTAACATGCCCTGGCAAGCTCTCTTGCGCCATCTGTATAACAATATGCTAACTTTTCCTCCGGGGCTCTCAGGTTTACTCAAAAGTTACAAACGTGAACCGCAGACTTGTCGTGTACACCCTGAGCGGCGAGAAAATCCGTAGCTCGGTCGCGAAAAGTCACGCACGCGGTCTCATCGCGGAGCCCCCGCGAGAGTTCATCCATCGCAAACCAATGATTCATCGTCGTCAGTTGTCCGAACGAAGTGGGGTTAGCGTATGGGCGGGGAACCTTTAGCCCTTTGTTCTGCGCTTTGCGCTGCTGCTTTCTAATAGCTTTGGCCCAATTGCACACTGGACAATATGGGTTCTTGGGAGTATGAGTTAGAAGGTGCGGTAGGGAGGCTGCGGCCTTTTTGAGCCGCTCGGCAAGGGTCTCCGACACCTCAACCTCCGCAGCGTCTGGGTCTAAATCTGGCGGTGCGTCGACGTCGACTAAGTCGACGCCCTCAGCGTCTCCAACCTCGCCCTCTTCGGGTCCTGGGGCCGCGTTGCACGCGCTGGAGTCCAGTCCTCGGTTCACTTCGTACGGGAGGTATCCTGAAACTCCGTATCAGTATTGGCATCTGTATGCGGCAGCGCAGGCCTCGGCTTTGCCGGGCTGCTCGTCGAATGGGCCGACGGCTTGACCGTGGTCGGGCAAAGCTGAGACTTTTAGAAGCAGCAATGCCGGTCGGCGTCCGATTCCAACCGCATTCGCTGGCCTTTTGAAGCGAAGAGTAGAAGTGGGCGATGGTATCCGCAGAGTCTATCGAAGACGGGAAAACGGGCGCGATCTCAGTCGGCCGCCCATCAGCGTAGCTGTGGGTACCAATCAGCTCATGTGTATGCAGGTCTATGGTTACGCGAGTCTGGACAGCATGGGGCGGAGGGCCTCCCGCCGATTCCACATTGTCCAGGAATGCCTTGGCGCCCGGCGTCACGCAACACCACCGCTCGGGGGGCTCGCTCCTTCCGGCGGCAGCTGCGCACATCCACTGACCCAGCGCCCCCTTGCCTGATAGGGTCAAGTATGGTATCTTGCCCTCAACGGCCAGGTCCACTCTTTGGCCATTGGGCAACAATAGGTAGGGCCTTTGACCTGCAAACCAAAAGAAACTAAAGC
Source organism: Prorocentrum cordatum (assembly GCA_963575745.1). NCBI lineage: Eukaryota > Dinophyceae > Prorocentrales > Prorocentraceae > Prorocentrum > Prorocentrum cordatum. The sequence continues at coordinate 19,228 of CAUYUJ010006943.1, read as the reverse complement.
CGTGATCCATGCACCGCTCTCCTACCGATATCACGCACGGGGTCTCCGGCATGACTAAAGCGTGAAAACTACCACCATTAAACTTGGGGCACGCGATGCGAACTGAACCGAGGGCCTTAGACTCTCCCCCAGCAGTGTTCAGAGTGATCGATTGCGGAAGCTTTCGAATCAATATCACTGCACCTGCGCTCCTAATAATTTCTCCGCTATTTAGTTATACCCGCACTCAGTATCTATGATGAAGCTCAGCGCCCCCAGATACGCAGCGTCTTTGTCTGTGCATCCAGCAGCGGCTGCGCCGTGCGGGCCCTTTCCCCCCTCCTCCTCGGTCTTCAACCAGAGATGCCAGACAACATCTTGCAGGTCTGACGCTCTGATCTGAGCGTCCGCGACGGATGCCCTCGACTGTGTCGAGATCTGTCTACGCATCTCTGCTGGGAACTTCCACCTATCTTTGCTACTCGAAGGCATCTCTATCAAGTCGTGGCGACGCGCCTTCCTCCGTAGAGGGGTGAAAATGGACACGGAGATTGCATCTGTTACTGTTCCGATGTCGGATGCAACTCTTGCTCGGGGGGACGCGCCAGTACTTCTCGATCGCGTCCCGAGAAAAGGGGCGCAGGAAGTTCGCAAGAATATTGACGAGACTCTCGACTTGTTTCCTGCTATCCCGGTGAAACTCACCCTTGGAGGTATCCCAGTAGCCTCCTCCATCGGTATCAATTGCAATCGTCAAAAACTTGGGGCTGGTTTGTTTCTGCCCTGGGAGGCCCCGAAATAACGGGGCGGGGCGCGCGATGGCACCCAAGCTGATTGAATCAGTGGGTCTCTTCCACCCCCCCCGCTTTCTGTTCAACTGGCGCAGGCTCCGCCCCATCTGTCGAGCAAGGAAGGCAATAAAGAGGATCATTAACAAACTTATATTTATCATCTCTCCAGCACTGACGGCTGAGCCGCCAGCGCGGGGCCATCGTCGCGGATGACCTGGAGTGGTCTTGGCGAACCAGCATTCCTTACCGCGCGAGCATTTTCCCGTCTCCTTGTAGGTGCGGCAGATCATGTCTTTGCCTTTGCCATTGCCTTTGTTTTTGTCTCCATCCTTTTTGCGTTTGTCGGAGTTCGTAATAGAGGCTCTGGAGCCACTGTTGCTTCCCGTCGATGAGACATAGGCGGCGGCGGCGTTGGCTTGCTTGGCTGTGCGCTCATGCCCCAAAGATTGTCCTGCGTCAAGTTTCGCTTGTTCCCACTTGTCGCGCTTCAGCTTCTCAGCATCGGATGGCCCTCTGTGGGCTTTGTCACATCCGTCTTCTGGTCCTCGACAATTCTTGGGATCTCGGGAACATGCGCAACGCGGTATGGTACTCTCTTTCCCACGCGATTGGCTTCTATTCTTCTGCTGCCCCCCCTTCCCACAGTTGCCAGTCGGCGTCTGAGATCGGCTCTGCCCCTTGCGGCCCCGATCCTTCGATCTCCCTCTAGGGTTCTTATCCTGGGCAGGAGCGGCACTGGATTTTCTTCCCGTACTCGGCTGAGCCGGTGCGGCATTCTTGGGCTTCTTATGATTGAAGGGACAGCCTTTCCCTGCGTGCGGGCAAATTTCGCCCTTGCGCACGTATCTGCGCGTGGTCTCGCCCTTAGTCATTCCGCTTTTCATGACGTCTGTGGGTTTCCCCAATTTAGCAGCAATCTCTGCCGGAGCGGCTTTGCCGCCGGCATTCTTCCGGTTGTCATTGCCTCCGCCTCCGCCGAACCGTGCTTGCCTAGCACGCTGGTTCAAGGCACCCTCATGCACGCCGATGTTCCATTCTTCTTTTTCTCGCAACATATTTTCTTCAAGTTGTTCCATCAGCCATTCATAACTCTTCGCGCCGCGTCCCATTTTATCCTTTGACATGTCGTATAACTGGCATGCAACATTTAATTTGCTCGGCTTTCTGCATGGTTCAAGAAAGTGCGCATGAATCGAGGCCCCCATGTCATCGGACGGTGGTTTGGCGCCGTAAAGCTGTTGGTATACGTCTGTCCACTCATAAAAGAAATGATACGGGTCAGTATCCGGCTTGTGTGGGTCAATGGTTACCATGAAGATGTCACGCGAAATGCGACGTTGTCCCAACTCCGATCTCACCGAACACCAATGGCAAATGGCTCGCACCATCTCGCGTCCAGTCAGGAGCCTTCCCTCGTTCTGGGCGCTGTATTCCATACGAGTGATCTGTTGGAGGAAATGAGTATGGTGACCAGGCTGGTGGCGATTCTTTCACATCTTGTTGAATTTCTCGATGAGGTTCGTTGCAATCATGAGATCGAGACGCTGGAATCGCCCTGCATCTTTCAGCTGCTCATCCTCCACAGCTGGGTTCATAGCCTCAGTAATCCAGTACTGTGCCGCCTGGCTCTCGGGCGATGACCCAGCGATCGCACGTGCTGCGTGCATTTGCCACTCCCGAATGTTCGTTGCATCAGGGATGTCCGATAAATCAATGGTCTGGTTGCTACCAACCTGTCTCCATTGATCCAACGGCGTGCTTTCGTCAATCACTACTGGGTCCTGCGGTCCGCCAGGGCCCTGAGGCCCCCTGCGGCCGCCTCCACCGCCAGAGGGATCTGAACCCCCCGGGCTGCCCGGAGGCGACCCGCGTGGTCTTTTATCATGATCATCTTCGTGCGAAGATATAATCTCGGTGTTTGGAGCGTCGCTCTTGTCGCCCCCTTCTCCGCCCTGTCCTGTCTCGCCCGGCGACTTAGTCGCCGTCGTTCCCGTGTGACCATCTCTATAGGATGGGCGGTAATGGCGCACGTGTTACCTTCGTTATGCCCCGTTAGCTTGATTCCAATAGGAAATCCACTCTCAGGGGTGCTCGGCTTAGCCAGACCTTCTAGGGCAGGACTTGGGACAGTAAAGTGCTGACGCAACAATGGCCTCACGGGAGTTTCTTGCGAAAGCAACGGTAAGCCGAATGAACTCGAAGTGGGTCCTGTTCCTCGTTTACTTTCAGTATATGGAGTCGGGGCGGTGATGCTCGCCTTGCCTCATCATTTCTTTCTCTGTATCAGCTGCGTTCGAAATGGCTTCTTCTTCTTCTCGCATGTTGGCAGCAGACCTTTCACTCTTCCACAAGTCACATTTCGGACATCTTCTAGTGCTTGCATCGATCTGCTCTTCACAAACCGACCGACCGCATCCGACGCAATTGTCCGCCTTCGGGCGAAAGCAAGCTGCGCAACATTGGGACGCTGGTATTGTTTTTCCCAGCTCCTCGGGAGGAGGATGCGCCACCTCGTTTACCACGAGGGTTGACGCTCCCGCATTAGCTAAGTTCGTCGGATCAAACTGCGTTGGAACGGGCACGGTGCCGGACGACTGAGCCGTCGACAATTGATGTACGTTCGTTCCAGTCGGCTTGGCCGGCGGGCATGTAACATTGCTCGATTTTATGCGCTGGAGGGAAGATCTGGCTTCTTCATGCGATTTGAGTTCTTCCAGATAAAGATTGTTCTGGTCGGTTATCTTCGCAGCTGCAGCTTGGGCGTTAACTGCGTCCAGCCTGGCGTCTTTAAGCTCTTCTTATAAGCTTTTTTGCTTTTCTCGTTCCGCCATAACTGCGCCGATTTGTTCTCCTTCTGCTCTGGCCACCGCAACAGCAGCGGCGACCGCGTTGGCGTCAATAGATTCATTGGTTGCCATCGCGACGGCCTGTCTCTCAGAAACCAGTAATTCTCTGTATTTATGTTTGGCTTCCTTTTCCGCCTGCCGCTTGACGACCGCGGTCTGATTGTGCAAATGATCTATCAGCGCTTGTTCTCGCTCTCTAGCAGCCATGGCTAGGGCGATCCGTTCAGCCTCGAATGTTCTCCGAACTTCAGCCATTGTTTCAGTCAGCTCTTCTCCGTCCGTTCGGTCCTGCATATATTGCATGAGGAGATACGTGCAGTCATGCTCGTCCATTGGGTAACACTCTGCTCGCAGCCGCTGCATGTTACGCTCATGGCATACGTCAGAACAACTCTTGCACACTGGATTCCTACATGCGCCTTCTGGCCTGTTGGCTTTTCGTGGACATCTGCTCTCCGCCTGAGGCGTGCCGTTAGGGTTAGGGTTCCAACAGGCCTCCGCCATGGAGATGGCACTGTTGCTCCTTGAAGTAGATCGTGCCCCTGACCTTGGTATCTTGGGTCTCCCCCTACTTGAAGCATTTGACCCGGGGCGAACGAACGTATTTCCTGGGGTTTAGGCGCGCCCAAGAGCTCCTCATCCTTTTCGTCTTGTGTTATTAACTGACTATGCGAAGCTGGTTGCCCAACCATTTCTTCATCCTCAACAACAGCTGGAATCGAGGGTTGCCAGTCACCTGAGGTGGCGGCAGTGCGGAAGAAACCTTCTTTCAGTGGTGAGACGTTTAGTTCGTAGTCCTCGTTCCTTTGTTTCTTGAGATGAGGTGCGGGGGTTCGTCCTGTGGACCCCCTCCCATGCTTCGCCTGGGCCCCCGCCCTGTCCGCCTGAGGCGTCAGGATACTAGTGTCTTCATCAGATCCATCTGGAGAGCATCTCTCGTCTTGAGCAGGAATGTCTTCTTCCATCGTCATGGACAACGCTCGGCTCAGGGAAATTTCGTTATTGATATTATCAAAATCTGCCTCCGTGGAGATTATTTCATGATCTTTATAAAAGGGGTCTCACTGTCCTGACCAAATTGTCCGCTTAGTGCTGTTGGGACGGGAACGTTCGTACCCGTGCCTGCCCATTCACCTGGGATGCTGGGGTGCGCGTCTACGTTCTCTTGCGCTTCCCCTGGCCGGCTGGTCTCATCAGCGGCTGTAGCGATAGCATGTGTAGCGTTCGGAATTGGGCTGATTGACTCCGTCGATTTGGTACTCCATGACGAAAACGCACTTCGTCTAGTTCTCGCTGTCACGCCATCTCGCCCGTGCGGGTCTGGGGTTCTCTCTCGATTACCAATCGCAACTCCAGCGGGAGAGACCTCTATCGACTAGTTACCCGAGTGGCGATAGAGGAAGGAGGGGCGTTATCTTGAATTGGACCGCTCTTATTTGTGTCGTGTCCATCATGTTGTACAACGCGCCCGTCGGCGCTTCTCGAGACGTTGGACACGACGTCAGTCTTATCATAGCTCATTCCCGCAGCGACTGAGTCGCGGGGCACATTCGAAAGTTCTTCTTTTGGTTGGGATGGCCCCGCGTCGACTAAGTCGCGCGTTTCGGCTGATAACGAGTCTTTCCTCTGAGAATCTATGTAAGATGACAAAGGAATTCAGATCTCATGTTCACTCTGCTCAGGGAGAGAGGGGACGGGATGAGACATCGATAAGACAAGTATCCGTTCAGCAAGATTACTCTATCAGGAATGTGAAGGGAGGAGGCCGGCTGGCCTACGACCGACGACGCGCGACGGCCGAGGGCTGGCGCGCTCCTTTTCTCTCCTGCAAGCCAAGGCTGGCTTGTTTGAGCATCCATACAGCTGCGGATCGCAGCTGTTAGTTCCAGCGAACAGTGCTACGCATGCAAACTAAGTTAAGTTCTAATTGAATATGAGGCGGAGAGGAGCATATTTACTAGATGGCCAGGAGAGGCTCCCAAGACAGCTTCCGACAGTGTCAGACGGGTCAGGAACGCCGTAAGACAGCCAGATAAGTTCCCAAGAAACCCCAGAAGGCCCCCAGAGGCCCCCGAGAAACCCCCAAGAGGCCTCCAAGACGCCCCCAGGAAGCTCCCAGGCATTCTAAGAATGACCCAAGAAGCTCTCAAGAGGTCTCCTCAAGACTCCTCATCCTTCTCCTCATCATCCTGTCTCCTACCTCTCCTCATCATCTTCCTCCCCCACGTGTTCCACGAAGAGCTTCCACAACGGCTGGGGGAACGCATGGTCCAACAGCGTGGCCAAGCTTTGCCCAAACGCTTCGTCCCCAATCGTAATAAGCAGGGGCCGTAGGCGTCTCCGATCCGGCGCCACCTGTGGTTTGCCACAGGGGTGCACAACGTGCTGGATGTCTGGAGGTTTTTGGTTATTTTCAAAAACTTTCAATGGGGTCTCGGCCCAATCCGCCGGCCACCCGATAAGTGTGACCGGGGCAGGGAGGCATGGAACTTTCCGCTCCAGATGGCTCAATGTGGCTCCAAGACGGCCAAGTCGGCACAATATGGCCTCCAAGCCGGTCCCAACATGCCCCCAAGACGGCTAAGATGGCTTCAAAATTCCTCCAGATGGCCCAAGATTGATCCAAGAATGCCCAACATGGCCTCAAGATGACCAAGGGCCCGCCAAGACGTCCAAAGAGAGGCTCAAGAAGCCTCCAAGAGGATCCACAGGAAGGCACGAAGAGACGCAAACAATTGATTCTCTGAAGGTTCTTGTTGAAGGATTTGGGTTTTTTTCTCAGTTTCGGGCCTCATACGGCCAAAGACTGACCACGAGGCTATCAAGATCGCCCCAAGAGCGCCCAAGAGGCCCCGAAGACGGCCTCAAGAGGGACCAAAGACAGCCCAAAAGGCCTCCAAGACGCCCAAGATGGCCTTGATGACGACCCTGAAGCGCCCCAAGAGGCCCCAAGAGGGCCCCAAGACGGCCCAGAGAGGCCAGGAGCACCGTATGACGGCCAAAGAGAGGCCCCAAAGAGGCCACCAAGAAACCTCCAGGAAACGCCCAAGGCACCAAGAATGACCCAGGAAGCTCCCAGGAGGTCTCTTCATCATTCTCCTCCTCCTCCTCCTTTTTGCCTCCCTCTCCTTATCCTACTCTTCCTCCCCCACGTGTTCCCTGAAGGGCTTCCACAACGGCTGGGGGAACGCATGGTCCAACAGCGTGGCCAAACTTTACCCAAACGTTTGGCCACATGGGCGTATCCTGGAAGGCAAGGGGCGGCCGTAATTCTCCGTTGGCGTTTTCGACGCGCAGAATGAGAGAGAGAGAGAGAGAGAAAGAGAGAGAGAGAGAGCGAGAGAAAGAGAGAGAAAGAGAGAGAGAGAGAGAGAGAGAAAAAAAGAGATTCGCTGGCCCAACGGGCCAGAGGCGTGCTAAGATCTCTGGTAACTGGTTGACAATATTTTTCAGTTCGCGCGCGCGGAACGGCCCCTGGGGGCCCCCGGACGAAAAATACCTCGGCAAGGTTCCGGGAGAAGCCACCAGAACACTCCAGGGGAGGGTCATTTTTCGATACCCCTCACGAGGATCGCGGCCTCCGAGGGGGAAGCCGCAATCGACTACCCCCCCTCCCGCCCCAAGAGGCGCTCAAAAGCCCACCAAGAGGCCCTGGGGGCCCCCAAGAGGCCGCCAAGGAGCTCCAAGAGACTCCCAAGAGGTCCCCAAGAGGCCCTAACGAGGGCTCCAGGGCCGGCGGAATGAGCGAAGTGATGAAATAATGAGAGAGAGAGAGAGAGAGAGAGAGAAAAAAAAAGAGAGAGAGAGAGAGAAAGAGAGAGAGAGAGAGATGATAGATGAGACACGGAGCAAGGGATGGAACGGATAATGAACCGCGGATGGAGGGATGGATGACATCTCTGCTGCTCGGACCCTTCTGGAAATGCCAAATGGTAGGCACTGACATGCCACGGGGAGTACAACTGAAGGCTGGGATGGAAGGATGAGCACGTTCGAGGCGGGGCGGACGAACGGTAGGTACACAACTGTCGCAGGGAGCGCACACGGGAGCAGAGAGGAGAAGGAGGAGGAGGAGGAGGTGGAGGAGGAGGAGGAGAAGGAGGAGGAGGGGGGAGGAGGATGAAGAGCAGAGTGGAGTAGGAATAGGAGTAGGAGTAGGAGTAGTAGTAGTGGTAGTAGTAGTGGTAGTAGTAGTAGTAGTAGTAGTAGTAGTAGTAGTAGTAGTAGTTGTAGTAGTAGTAGTAGTAGTCGTAGTAGTAGTAGTAGTAGTAGTAGTAGTAGTAGTAGTAGGAGGAGGAGGAGGAGGAGGCGGACAAGCTAGGTGCGCTCGCGTCATATTTGACATCCTGCCCCTCCCTCCCATCCCTTACCATGGCGTAGATCCCCTCTCTACTTGCACAGTCGGATGTCGAGCAGGGCAATGATCCCGAAAGAGTACGCGATGCATTGTAGAGCACGGCATGGCATGTCGTAGAAGAGCACCGCAAAGCGTAGTATCAACCTAGCATTGCATTGCATGCCGTGGCATGGCACGGGAAATGACGCCAACGCTGCAGCGGGAGCACGAGTCGGAACGAGCGGAAGCGCGGAAATGAGGCCAACGCTGCAGCGGGAGCACGATTCGGAACGAGCGGAAGCACGGAAATGAGGCCAGCGCTGTAGCGGGAGCACGATTCGGAACGAGCGGGGCCCGAAAATGAGGCTGGCGCCTCAGCGAGAACAACATGTTGGAAAAAATGCAAGCGAAAACCCAACTCCGGGGAATCCTGCGTGTACAAAACAATACGCGGGGGGGGGGCTAATACTTTCAAACCGTCATCAGGGGAAGAGGGAGACTAGTATTCAGATTGAGTACTTGTGGAGAAGGAAGAGGAGGAGGCATGTGGCGCAAAGAGGTAGCTCGGCGAGACGGCGAAGACGAGCGTGGCGGATGAGTAGCGACCGACCGCTGCAAACACAGAAGAATGCGGGTGGACAATCGCACGACAGAGAAACTAGTCTTACACACGGCGACGCAGCGATCTGACGCGGGGGCCGACGCAGGCCGCCAGCACGACAGGTCTCGCGGAGAAGGGTGCTCGCGTGCGACCTCACGCGGGCAGCTGACTTGCAACTGACCGCGCGGTCGGATCTGGCTTTAAGCAACCACATCTGGGCCCTACGCCTGCAGATCACAGTTCTGAAAATCCGGCTGCGGTTCAGAACTTCAAGGGCGTCTGAAACCAATAGAACCCCCTGCGGGGCTGTCCGATCCCCACCCCCGCGTCGGTTGGACCCGCAAGGGTAGGGTTCGCAAATGACTGCGGAATCGTTGTACGTGCTCCACAGTGCAAGCAACGGATATCCAAAGGTTTCGGAAGAGCCTTGTCCATTGTGTACTGTGCGAAATTGTAGGCCTGGTGGCACGGGCTGAAGAAGCTGTTCGCCTGCGCCAGGGTGCGATAACGACTGTGGGAACGCAAGAAGAAACACGCGCATGCGTCTGCCAGGGCATGATAACCCGTGCGCGTGCACGCGAACGCCGAGTAGGTGCCAATATAATTACACGCCTGTCAACGCGCGCGAACGATCACAAAGGTTGGCGTCACAGCTCCAGAATCCCATACACACGCTCCAAAAATGTGTCTCCTTGGTCACCCCGCACGTTGCCTCACATCCGCGACCGTATCCCGTGCACTGAGCGGGGTGTCCTCAAACCTCTTAGAATCATTCGGACTATTGCCATCCATACTTTCCCATTTCCTGGGGCCCCTGGAGCCTCCTTACGGATCCCGAAAACCCGCCATGCCTTCAATGGTCAACGATGCACGTTCTGGATCCGGCTCGGCGCTCCAGTTGGCCGTCTTCGGGGCCCACGGGGCTGGCCCAAGAGGCCAGAGTCGTTAAAGCATCTGAGGTTTGGTGCAGTAGGGGCCCGGCCACAAGAAACCTTTCACAGGAAACCCAACCCTGAGTACCCCAGGACGTCCATTGATTTTTTTGGTGGGAACGTCACGCTCTCCACACCAAAATCGTCGAAGCCCAAGAAACCCAGGGCACCCTTGAGGCAAGCAGAGTGTTTCTTGGCATGGTTCTCCACTGTACCTGTCGGGTGGACAGGATGGGCCCGAGAGGGCCGATGGCTGCTCTAGGCGAGCCAAGAGGGCCGCGGGGGCCTCCAAGAGGGCCCCAAGATGCCACCAAGGAGCCGCCAAGAAGCATCCGAGAGATCTCATCCACGACCCACCCCAGGCTCGGTGGCATGCCGATTAAGGTGCGATCCATACCGCTTTCACTTCGTTTCCATGGTGCCCATCATGTGCGTGTGATACCTCCATGTGCCCTGATCGTTCGTGCTCGGTCTTGTCTGTGTCCCGTTGGAACGTGTTCAACACATTACCCTTATTTGCACCGTGCATTTAAGTTCGAACCACAATTCCTGTATGGTGTCCATGTGCTTGAAATGGACGACCTTCGCTTCGCATGTACGTCGTCAAGTGTCAAATTCCGACGAATGGATCGTGCCATAACTTGTGGTATGACGTTGCGTCAATACCGCGTTCAATATACCTGTCAATCGACTCTCTGCTGCACAACAGCACATTCTAAACCATGATTCACAGCCTGGGCAACACATGTGGTGCACCAATACTGCGTGTCTTCCGCCCACATCCGATCTGTCTCATGCGCCGTGTGCTCGTTCGGCTTGTAGCCTGTATCTTTGGAACGCATGTGTCTGACGACCCAGGAGCATCGCTAGGCACCATTGCCGCCTAGCACCTGCGCGCCATCCACTTATCTTTTGTAGTTGCGAAGACTTTGCGTGTATCTGCCTGCGCCCGCGGGGGCTGCGCGCGCGAGTCGCCAGTGCGTCACACATCAACTTGAAACGGCCCTGATGAGCTTCTGGACTCTCGAAACACGGCCTACACTACCACGTCGAGACTCCCCAGGACGACGTCAGGGCAATTTGAGACTACCCCCCGAGACACTCCTGGATCTTCGGGGAGCAGCAACGGGTTCTCGCCGCGGCTGCTGAGGGCGTCGCCTGGGCATCCCCATGGTCCGCAATGCGCTCTGGCACACATCTGAATCGTCAATGATCAGCTGCCGAGGTTCTGTGTCCTCCTTCCCCAAGGTAACAACTCTGACACTTGTACCACCCCATGATCAAGTTCCACTCCGTCCGTAAAAGCGCCTGATGTCGCACGATCGCGGCGCTGCATGTTCGAGATGATGGGCGCAGAGAGGCGAGAAACGATGCATACCCCGTGTCACAAACTGGACAGTCTGCGGGACACCGCTCCAATGTGCAGCGGGACTGGATCGAAGGAAGGGCGACCATCACGCGCTGCGGTCGATTCGCCCAGGCTTCCAACGAGACAGCCCACGTCGACGAGGGAATCCGCCGAGCCTCCACGTCGCGGATGAACGTGTTCTTGGAGTCTAGGACGATGTAGAACTCCTCCTGCCACAGAGGCAGGCGACACGAGCCGGGGCGGGACGGGGGCGGCCCGAGCGCGCGGCAGGGGCGGGAAGACTGTCTGTGCCCCGCCTCCTCCTGCCACGGACGGCGCAGAGAGGCTCGGCGGCGACGGCTGGCAGAGCGCAAGCGGGGGTAGGGGGGAGGGGGGCGGCTTCTTAGAAGGAGGCTGCTTCTTGGAAGGCGCTGGCCATACATCTGCAGACGATGCCGGCGCCTCCTAAGAGGCAAGGGTGCTTCTAAGAAACCTTCCCCCATCCCCGTACGGTCGGCCGGTATCCTAAGGACGCGCGATAAGAATGCAAGGGCCTTGGGCGCCCATTTCGAAGCTTCGGAAGCGGGACGCGGCCAACGAAAGTGGCCAAGGATGGACCGAGGAGGCAAGGATGCAAGGGTACCCTTGGGAAGGTTGCCCATCCTTACTGTGCGGGTCGACTGTGCCCCCCTCTGCGCGTGGCTGAGACGGGAGGAAGGAAGCGGCGTGGTGTGTTTCCGCAGGGGAAGCGTCGAGAAGACGGGTCCAATTCCCGCGATGCACGCCTCCGCCCGCCGTCAGGGGAAGGCAGCGCGGGGGCCCGAGCCTGCGCAGACTCCAGGCCAGCCGCCCGCGGCGACTCGCCACGGCTGGGAGGAGCTCGAGAGCACATGTCAAACAGAGGCCAGGAGAGTCTGGGGCCAGAGCGGAGCGGAGCCGTGTCTGGGGTGGCGCGCAGGAGGGGGGCGGAGCTCGAAGATCCAGGGAGGGCGTTTCGATCTGTGTGTGTGGTCCCTGGTTGATGGCCTCCTGGGGCGCCTTCGTGGCCGCGGCTGGGAAACTGGCCATGATGGACCCCCCGGGGGCCCAGGGGCTGGTGTTGGGCGGATCTGGAGCCGGGGGGGGCGGGGGGGTTGCGCCTGTCTGGGAGGGCAGGGGGCTTCCTGGCGGGGCCGGGGAGGCGTCGCAGAAGGCCAGTCGGGCGGGGCGTCATGGCGTGTCCGACAGGGGCCCTCCCAGGGCCCCTTTTGGAGCCAGCTGGTGCCCAAAAGGGGCCCTCGAGGGCCCTTTTCTTCGCTCCCCATTTGGGTCACCCCCCATTGGGAGCCAGCTGGTGCCCCAAAGGGGCCCTTGAGGGCCCTTTTCTTCGCTCCCCATTTGGGTCACACCCCATTGCCACACGCCCGATTGACTGAAATCGTCCTCCTTCCGGCGTGCTCCGTCGTCGTCGTCGCCGTCGTCGTCGTCGTCGTCGTCGTCGTCGTCGTCGTCGTGGTCGTCGTCGTCGTGGTCGTGGACGTGGTCGTGGTCGTGGTCGCCGTCGTGGTCGTCGTGGTCGTCGTGGTCGTCGTCGTGGTCGTCGCGGTCGCCGTCGTCGTCGTCGTCGTCGACGTCGTCGTGGTGGTCGTGGCCGTCGTCGTGGTTGTCGTCGTCGTCGTCGTCGTCGTCGTCGTCGTCGTGGTCGTCGTCGTCGTGGTCGTCGTCGTCGTCGTCGACGTTGTCGTGGTCATTGTCGTCGTGATCGTTGTCGTGGTCGTCATCTTCGTCGTGGTCGTCGTGGTGGTCGTCGTCGTGGTCGTCGTGGCCGTCGTCGTCGTGGTCGTCGTCGTAGTCGTCGTCGTGGTTCTCGTGGCCGTCGTCGTGGCCGTCGTCATCGTCGTCGTTGTCGTCGTCGTCGTCGTCGTCGTGGCCGTCGTCGTGGTCGTCGTGGTCGTCGTGGTCGTCGTCGTGATCGTGGTCGTCGTCGTCGTCGTCGTGGTCGTCGTGGTCGTCGTCGTCGTGGTCGTCGTGGCCGTCGTGGTCGTCGTGGTCGTCGTGGTCGTCGTGGACGTCGTGGCCGTCGTGGTCGTCGCGGTCGCCGTCGTGGTCGTCGTCGTGGTCGTCGTCGTGGTCGTTGTCTTCGTCGTCGTCGTGGTCCTGGTCGTTGTCGTCGTCGACGTCGTGGTCGTGGTCGTGGTCGTGGTCATCGTCGTCGTCGTGGTCGTTGTCGTGGTCGTCGTCGTGGTCGTCATCGTCGTCGTCGTGGTGGTCGTCGTCGTCTCCGTCGTGGTCGGCGACGTGGTCGTCGTCGTCGTGGTCGTCGTCGTCGTGGCCGTGGCCGTGGTCGTCGTCGTCGTCGTGGTCGTCGTCGTCGTGGCCGTGGCCGTGGTCGTGGTGGTCGTGGTCGTCGTCGTGGTCGTCGTCGTTCGTCGTCCTCGTCGTGGTCGTGGTCGTCGTCGTCGTGGTCGTCGTGGTCGTCGTCGTGGTCGTCGTCGTCGTGGTGGTCGTCGTGGTCGTGGTCGTCGTCTTGGTCGTCGTCGTCGTGGTCGTGGTCGTCGTGGTCGTGGTCGTCGTGGTCGTCGTTGTCGTCGTCGTCGTGGTCGTCGTGGTCGTCGTGGTGGTGATCGTCGTCGTCGCGGTCGTCGTGGTCGTCGTGGTCGTGCTCGTCGTGGTCGCCGTCGTGGTCGTGGTCGTGGTCGTGGTCGTGGTCGTGGTCGTCGTGGTCGTGGTCGTCGTCGTCGTGGTCGTGGTCGTTGTCGTGGTGGTCGTCGTCGTGGTCGTGGTCGTGGTCGTCGTCGTGGTCGTGGTCAACGTCGTGGTCGTCGTCGTGGTCGTCGTGGTCGTCGTCGTCATCGTGGTGGTCGTGGTCGTCGTCGTGGTCGTCGTGGTCGCCGTCATGGTCGTGGTCGTCGTGGTCGTCGCGGTCGTCGCGGTCGTCGTCGTGGTCGTCGGCATCGTCGTCGTCGTGGTCGTCGTCGTCGTGGTCGTCGTGGTCGTCGGCGTCGTCGGGGTCGTCGTCGTGGTCGTCGTCGTCGTGGTCGTGGTCGTCGTCGTGGTCGTCGTCGTCGTCGTCGTGGTCGTCGTCGTCGTGGTCGTGGTCGTCGTCGTGGTCGTCGTCGTCGTCGTCGGTCGTCGTGGTCGTCGTGGTCGTCGTGGTCGTGGTCGTCGTCGTGGTCGTCGTGGTCGTCGTGGTCGTCGTCGTCGTCTCGTCGTGGTCGTCGTGGTCGTCGTCATCATGTTCGTGCTTGTGGTTGTCGTGGTCGTCGTCGTCGTCATCGTGGTCGTCGTGGCCGTGGTGGTCGTCGTCGTCGTTGTCGTGGCCGTCGTCGTGGTCGTCGTCATCGTCGTCGTCGTCGTGGTCGTCGTGGTCGTGGTCGTCGTCGTCGTGTCGTCGTGGTCGTGGTCGTCGTCGTCGTGGTCGTCGTCGTCGCCATCGTCGTGGTCGTCGTCGTGGTCGTGGTCGTCGTGGTCGTCGTGGTCGTCGTCGCCGTCATCGTCGTCGTGGTCGTCGTGGTCGTCGTGGTCGTCGTCGTGGTCGTCGTCGTTGTCGTCCTCGTCGTCGTCGTCTAGGTCGTCGTCGTCGTCGTCGTCGTGATCGTCGTCCTCGTCGTGGTCGTTGTGGTCGTGGTCGTGGTCGTGGTCGTGGTCGTCGTCGTGGTCGTGGTCTTGGTCGATGTCGTCGTGGTCGTGGTCGTGGTCGTGGTCGTCGTCGTCGTGGTCGTCGTCGTCGTAGTCGTCGTGGTCGTCGTGGTCGTCGTCGTCGTTCGTCGTCGTGGTCGTCGTCATCGTCGTCGTCGTGGTCGTCGTCGTCGTCGTGGTCGTGGTCGTCGTGGTCGTGGTCGTCGTCGTCGTCGTCGTCGTCGTCGTGGTCGTCGTCGTCGTGGTCGTCGTGGTCGTCGTGGTCGTCGTCGTCGTCGTCGTGGTGGTCGTCGTCGTCGTCGTTGTGGTCGTGCTCGTCGTCGTCGTCTCGGGTCGGGCGAAAGGGGGGGATAGCAAAGGGGGGGTTTGAGAATCAGCTCACGTAGCTGATTTTCCCGGCGCCTCCCGGCGCCGGAAGCGCCCATGTATCGAGGAATGGGCCGCTCGGTGAGGCCGAAACCAGCTGCGTGCAGCAAATTTCGTACCCCCCCCTTTCCCAATCCCCCCCTTTCGTCCGGCCCGATCGTCGTGGTCGTGGTCGTCGTGGTCGTCGTCGTCGTCGTGGGCTTCCGAAGGCGGCGGGGACGGCTTCCGCAGTGCGATGCCCCAGGGCTTGAGCGAAGAAGCGGTGCCCCCCGTGCTCCCTCTGCTTTGGGGCTCGAGCGGAAAAGCGGTGCTCTTCGTGTTCGTTTGGCTTCCGTATTTTCCTTCGCTGCGGAGCGAGGTCGAAACGGTAACGGCCCGCGACGTCTTGCCCAGACACCGTTCTGGTCGACCCCTGACCAAGCCACGCCTTCTCAGAACGCCACCCCCCGGGAGTCACCGCAGGGGCTCCCAACTTCGCGCTGCGCGCTCCGCGAATAGCTTCGCGCTCTCGCGCCGCCCCCCAAGGGAGAAAAGGAGGATGAAGAGGAATCGGAGCCGAACCGTGAGGCGCGAAGCATTTCGCGCCCTCGAGAGCGCCCTTGCTTCTCAGAGGGCCCTTCCCAGGAGTCACTGACCCCCAGAAACCTCGACCCAATCCCCGGGACCAGTTGTTCATCCTGAGTCGTTTTTCGACGGCCCCGATGCCCGGTGAGGGGCCCCCCAGAGGCTGAAAATAGAGAAAAACCAGTGGTCCTGATTTCTTCCTGACCCGCGGGGGTCTGGGCTGGGGCCCCGAGCGCGCTGCCCACCTGCGGCGTCGGGAGCCGCCGGGGGTGCACGGTTTCCCCCGGGGCCGTAGGCGACCCGAGGAGGAAGAGGCGGAGGAGGAGGAGGAGGGGGAGGAGGAGGAGGAGGAGGACGGGTCGCCCAAGCCCTTCGCAGAGACCCTCCAGCCGGGGGACTTCGGGAGAGAACCTCGGCCTGCGGGGGGGCACGCCTTCGGCCCCCCAGGGAGCCATCCGCGGACACCACAGGCGTCTCTCGGCGACTTCGGCCCCTGGGGCTGCAGGGGCCCTACTCGAGACGGGCTCAGATGGGGAGCCCTGGGATCGTTCTCCGATAGGCCCGTCGAGGGGCCGGCCCAAGACACGCACGCGCGGTGGCCCGACACGCGCCGCGGCCCCTTTTCGACAGCCCCGGCCCAGACGCGCGCCGTGGCCTGGCGCGCGCCCGCCGCCCTTCGGGCGGGCGGCCATGGGGGGCGACCTGCATTGCAGGGGCCCTGTTTCCACTCCCAAGTCTGATTACCTCCCATTACCACCAGGGGGTTCGCCCCCGATTCAGGTCACCCCCCATAAAGGTGCTCGCGGCCCAAGGTGCCCCCCAACTTTTCGCTCCATTTCGGAGCCCCTGCGACTCTCTGGCCTCGTGAGGGGTGCTCTGGAGGCCGTGTGGGCCTCCTTGGAAGTCCGGGGGGGACTTTGGATCACGGTTTCTTCTATGATAATCCAGAAGCGCTCGGTGCCGAGGGCATCTTAGAATTATGCTGGGGCCGTTGTAGACGCCCTGTAGGGTTGTCCAGGAACGCCGCATGCGGCGGAAAGAAGCCCGTCGGCGCGTCAGAGCGCAACGAACCTGTCACGAAATTCGGCCCGCAAAGCACCCGAAAATGGCGCGACATTTGGGTCAGAGGCACTTCTGGCAACACTTGGCCACCCGCCCGAGCCCTGACAGCGCGAAGGCGGCCGGGAGCGCCCGTCGCAGGCTTATGGTCCTCTCGGTCCCTCGCGAATTTTCTGCAGGCCCAGAGATTCTCGCAATGTTTTCGCGGGAGGCCCGGACTCTCGCGAATTGTTTGGGAAGGATTCGGGATCGCTGGATTTTTTGGGGCAGGGAGCTCGTCGGGGGCGGCCAAGAGGGGGGCTTCCGAGAGGGGGGGGGGAGGGGGCAAACCCTGGCCGGCGGTATGGACGTGGGGAGGCCAGGGACGCAATGGAGTAAGAAGAGGAGCCATGGAATCTGGGGAAATATCTAGGGAGGAGAAAAGAGGAGAAAAGAGGAGGAGGAGGAGAGGAGCAGGAGGAGGAGGAGGAGCAGGAGGAGGAGGACGAAGGAGGAGGAGGAGGAGGAGGAGGAGGAAGGAGGAGGAGGGAGGAGGAGGCGGCCCCCCCAAAGGCCCACCCCCCCTTGGCCGCCCCCGAACTCGGCCGTCCGTGTTTTTTGCTTTGCGGGCCTCCCGGGCTCCGGGAGGCACAGGGCCAGTGGCTGCGGCTCGCGGCCTCGGGAGACCCAGCAGGCCCCATCAGAATCATCATCGTCATCATCATCATCATCATCGTCATCATCATCATTATCATCATCACCACCATCATAATCATCATCATCATCGTCATCATCATCATCATGATCACCATCATCACCATCATCATCATTATCATCATCATCACCACCATCATAATCATCATCATCAGCATCATCATCATCATCATCATCGTCATCATCACACTCACCATCAGCATCATCATCATCGTCAGCATCATCATGATCTTGATCATCTTGATCATTGTCATCGCAATCATCATCATCGTCATCATCGTACTCATCGTCATCATCGTCATCATCGTCATCATCGTCGTCATCCTCATTCACGGCATCGTCGTCATCGTCATCATCATCATCGTCATCGTCATCGTCATCGTCATCATCATCATCATCATAATCATCATCGTCGTCATCATCATCGTCATCGTCATCATCATCGTCATCGTCACCATGACGATGATGATGATGATGATGATGATGATGATGATGATGATGATGATGATGATGATCATCGTCATCATCATCACCATCACCACCATCACGGCCAGGACAAGCTTGGGGGCTCCGAAAGATCCGCGCGAGGGCTTCTGAGGAGCCCGGAGAAGGCCTGCCCCCCTCGCACTTCTCCCCTGTGCCCGCCACCGATAGCCCTATCTGGAGTTGTCGACTCTGCCCTGGCCTTTAGAGATGCTGCCAAGGGGGGGGGGGCGCAGGGCCGGTCTCCGTGAGCAGCTGGGCTATCTTCAGCTTGAAGATCTGCTGAGCGAACCAGCCCACCTTGCCTTCCAAGTTCTGGGAGAAGTCATGGAGGTGGAAGCCCCTGGTCTCCTCGAGCCACAGGGCACAGCGGCAAAGAGGCAGGCTAGCAAAACCATGGACGCGTGGAGATGGAGATAGAGCCTAGGCCTCCTGGGGCATTCGGAAAGGACGTCGCGGAGAGGTGAGCCCCCGGACGCCGCAAAGAAACAGGCCAGCCAGAGCTTATTGGCACTAGTCTCTCGACGGAGAACATGAAGTTGCCTGTGCAATCGCGGCCTAGATACACGCGATAAACCTGGTCGAGCTTATGCTAGAGCGCGTTTCTTTACTCGCGGCGATAACGGGAGTAATGGGGGTGCGGGGTGGGGTGGGGGAATAACGTAACGCCCCCCCCATCCCCTCGCAGTGCGGTTCGGGCACCACGACAGCGTCCGCGCGCACGACGACGAACAGCGCGGACGACGACGACGACAACGACGACGAGCGAGCGACGACGACGACGACGAAGACGACGACGACGACGACGGCGAGCGACCACGGAAACGACGACGACGAAGACGACGACGACAACGACCACGACGACGGCGGCGACGACGATGACGACGAGCGACGACGACGACGACGGCGGCGACGACGAGCGACGATGACGACGACGGCGACGACGAGCGACCACGACGACGACGACGACAATGATGACGCCGACGAACACGACGAGGACGACGATGACGACGACCAGCGATGACGACGATGACGACGATGCCGACGATGCCGACGAGCGATGACGACGAGGACGAGCGACCACGACGACGACGACGATGACGACGATGACGACCACGACGACGACCACGACGATCGATGACGGCGACGGCGACGACGACGAGCGACGCCTCCGGTGCTCTCTGGAGGTTTCCAGAAGTCTCTGGAGGCCTCCTGAGGCCTCCGGAACCCTCCAGAAGCCTTCTGGAGGTCATCCGAATGCCTCCAGAAGCCCTCGAAAGCAGCCGCAATCGTTTGACAACGACGAGCGACCGCGAGCGATGACGACAGACGACAACGACGACGCCGACGAAGATGACGACGACGGCCATGACGACGACGACGACCACGACGACGACCGACCGACCACGAAGAGTGACGACGAAGACGAGGCCGACAAGCGACGACGACGACGACGATCGACAACGACGACGACGAGCGAGCGAGCGAGCGAGCGACGACGACGACGACGACCGACAACGATGACGACGACGACAACAACGACGACGACGACGACCGATAACGAAGAGGAGTTGTGGCGAGAACATGCCTGTGAAGGCGTCGTTGCGTCCAC
>CAUYUJ010006942.1:45000-50097 GCA_963575745.1 Prorocentrum cordatum | reverse complement strand
CCACGGCACCCCCCCTTGAGCAGGCCGGAGGCCGCCCCTCCTCTCGGCTACGCGCAAGAGTGACCTCTGCCTGTGGCAGTCGCTCGCTTTCGCCTTCTTCTTCTTCCTCCCCGCCTCCTGGCCTCACCGAATGTGGTTCGGCTGGAGTTTGGCGCCGAAAGGGCGACTTCTCCCTTCCGTTCCACCGCCGGTCGCCGCGCCTGCGTCCCCACCTGTTGGGATGTCTGGTTCGGTCTCCTGCCAACGCAGCTTGCGTTTTAATGAGGGTCATTTTGTCCCTTGCACGTGCAGGTGCCTCAGTGGCCAATTCACATCGTCACGCGCCCCGGACGCTGTCGTTGCTCCCTTTCATCCGCCTTGGAGCCGCCAACCAAAAAGTAAGAGTGGCCTTTGGTGCGCGGCTTCACGGGGGACGCGGGGTGACCAACCCTGGGCGCGCAAGCCGCTGCTATACCACTTCGCGCTCAGCGATCGGGGGAGCCCTTTGGGCCCGCACCAGAGGTCACTCCGGCGGAAGGTCACTCTTACGTGTAGCCGAATCTAATGCGCCCCTGGAAGTCCCGACCCTTTCCCGGGGACCGGCTCTTCCTCCTGCACCGTTTTTGTTAACGGCCCCGAGAGGCCCGGCGAGGCCCCCCCGGGCCGAAAGTGGCCCAGAACCTCCCGCCCCTTTTTTGTTCACGACGCGAGCCAGACCTCCTGGATTGGGACGCCCAAACTGGGTACGGAAAGAATGGGTACAATGCCCAACAACAAATGTTGTCCCAAACCAACAGCGGCCGCTGTCGGGCAGGCGGCCTTCTGCCTCAAATGCACACAGGCCGCGGCGACACCGACAGCGAGCCCTGTTCAAAATAAGCAAGAACTGCTGTTGGGCATTGTACCCATTCTTTCCGTACCCATTTCGGGCGTCCAGACTGGAGGCCGCTCCTCCTCCTCCTCCTCCTCCTCCTCCTCCTCCTCCTCCTCCTCCTCCTGATTTGGACCAGACGTGGACAAAAAAATTGGGCCGGCTTTGGGCCAGACTCGGACCGGCTCTTCGTGGGGTCTGGGGGAGCGAGGGGGGGAGGGGGCACAGGGATGCAAAAGCCACGCGCGGTCCACACGTGCAGGGAGCGCTGACGTCGGCGTCGCCGCCCAGGGCCCCCACGAGCAGACATCGAAGGGCTGCGTGGCCGCAGCACCGTGGCGGCCGCGGCCTCCCGCCCTCGGGCCTCCCCCGGCCCGCCCCCCCCCCCCCCCGCGGGGCCGCCCCGTGCCGCCCCCTCGGCACGGGGGGCGTCCGAGGAGAGAGGGCCCCTCCCTTCGAGGGGGGGCCCCCTCGGCGCCGGGGTGCGCGAGGAGCTCTGGAGGAACAGCCGTGGACCACGTGGCCAAGCGGGCGCGCGCCCGCGCCCACTCCGCCCCTCTGCCCCTTCCAGCTCCCGCCCCCCCCCCCACCCGTCGAGCTCCTGCAAGCTGCGCAGGGTCTGCCTCCAGATGAGGCGCGCGACGCACAGTTAAAGAGGAGAACACGCAACAGTTCATGAAGTGATGGTGAGGCGGGAGCTTCGGCCCACAAGTCGGTTAGTGGACTCCCCACCCACCCGCCCCCCCATTCTTCCCCACGGCACCCAGAGCGCCCCGGCACCCTAAGGCCAAACAGCACTCTTGCTGCTCCGCCTCTCTCTCTCTCTCTTTCTCTACTACTCTTCTTCATCCACCTCCTCTGGCCTCCAGGGGAGCTCAAAAGGCAAACAAGCATCCCTAAATCGCAATCATCAGACCTACTATCACAGTCATCTTCCGCATCAACCTGCCCCTACTCACCCCTCCCTGTAGAGCCGCATCGGGCCGTGTAGAACTTGCTCTTCTCACAATACGCGCGTATCTCGTAGTTCGCGCATAGCCTCCTCGGCGGGATCCCCGCCGATAAATCCGTATCATCCTCCCCTCATGCTCCTCCCCATCCGCCAATTTCCCTCCTCCTCCTCCGCCTCCTCCGTTACCACTCCCTTCCTCCTTCTCTGTTCCTCCTCCTTCTCCTCGTTTTACCCTGCCTCCCTCCATACATCTTCCTCGTCCTGCGACCTGCTGCTACTGATCCTCATCCTCCTCCTCCTCCTCCTCCTCATCATCATCATCACCATCACCACAATCAACATCAATAGCAACATCATCATCACGGTCACCATCACCATCACCATCACCGTGAACATCATCATCAGCCTCAGCATTCTCAGCATCATCAGTAGCATCATCATCAGAATCATCAGCATCACCCTCAGCCTCATCAACATCATCAACATCATCATCATCATCATCATCATCATCATCATAATCATCATCATCATCATCATCATCATCATGACCGTCATCATCATCAGCAGAATCAGCACCATCAAGATCATCACCATCATCATCACCATCACCATCATCATCACACCACCAGCACCCTTATCATCAGCGTCAGCATGATCTTCGTCATCATCATCATCACCACCACCATCATGATGATCATCATCATCACCATCATCATCATCATCATCATCATCACCATCATCATCACCATCATCATCATCGCCGTCATCATCATGATCATCGTCATCATCAACGTCATCAGCATCACCACCATACTCAGAATCACAATCATAACTAGCACCATCATCAGCATCAGCATCATCATCAGCAGCATCAGCATCACCACCATCAGCACCGTCGTCATCAGCAGCATCATCATCCTCAGCCTCATCCTTGTCCTCAGTCTCAAACTCGTCCTCATCCTCCTCCTCATCATCATCAGCATCGTCATCATCGTCACCGTTCTCACCATTACCATAACCATACTCAAACTCATAACCAGCATCAGCATCAGCATCACCATCAGCATCACAATCATCAGCAGCATCATCATCAGCAGCACAACCAACATCATCATCACCACTATCAGCATCAGCAACAGCATCGTCATCAGCACCACCATCCTCATCCTCACCTGCCTTCCTCTGTTTCTTCTTCTTCTTCTTCTTATCATCATCATCATCATCATCATCATCAGCATCATCATCATCAGCATCATCATCATCATCAGCATCATCATCATCACCGTCATCATCAGCAGCATCAGCATCACCATCATCATCGTCAGCATCATCGTCATCATCGTCATCATTCCTCTCCTCCGCCGCCTCCTCCAATCACCCCCCCACCCCCTCCCCACAAACCACATTCACCCCACATTATCATTCGACTTGTTACTTTCTCTTGTATCCCCGCCGGTCCTCCGCCTCCCCCACCCCATTCCTTTTCCTCCCCGCGTGCTTTTTTCGTTTGGTTGCTTTTTGCTTCTCCTCCCGCCCTGCCCCAGCCTCTGCTCCTCCCTTCTATCGGTTTTTTTCCCCCCGGCCCTTCCTCCTCATCATACTCCTCCTCCTCCCCTCATCCTCATCCTCTCCCTTCCTATCCTCCTCCCTACCTCCTCCTTCCTCATCTCACCTCCTGCCCTCCCCCCACTCCTTGCTCATCCTCCTCATCCTCCTTACCTCCTCCTCATCCTCCCTCCGCACTCCCTCCCTCCCTCCCTCCTCCCTCCCTCCCTCCATCCCTCCCTCCCTCCCTACCTCCCTCACTCCACCCCATTCACCTCCTCCCCTCCCTCCCTCCCTCCCTCCCTCTCCTCTCCCCCTGCCTCCCTCCTTCCTTTCCATCCTCCTCCTCATCCTCCTCCTCCTCCTCCCCCTCCATCCTCCTCCTCCTCCTCATCTCCTCCTCCTCCCACCTCCCTCCTCCCTCCCTCCTGCCCCTCCCTCCTCCCTTAATCCCTCTCCACTCCCTCCCCTCTACCTCCTCTCTCCCTCCTCCTGGCCTCATCATTCTCCTCGCCATCATCTCCTTCCTGTCCTGCGGCATGAGAATTCCAAGGAGCAGGCGCGAGCGCTGGCAGGCACGAGGGGAGAGGGGGCGGCGGAGGGGGGTGTGCGGGACGTGGGCGCAGGCGGGATGGACAGGAGGCGGCGGCCCAGGACGAGGGCTGCGGAGCAAGAGGAGGGGGAGGTGTGATCGGAGGAGGCGCGCGGTCGGGAGGGGGGATATGGGGAAAAGGGAGAAAGGGGGGGGGGATGAAGGAGGCGCGGAGGGACGGGGCGCCGCATCCCCAGAGCCCGAGCAAACATAGCTGCGGACACAGGCTCTCCTCCTCCTCCTCCTCCTCCTCCTCCTCCTCCTCCTCCTCCTCCTCCTCTTGAAGATGCCATGACAATGGACATCCTAACAATCCTATCATTGAGCTGAACACGTGTTCGCAAGGCCCGACACGTGTTCTCCACGTGTCTGAACCATGCTTTTTGCGTGCCGAAGACGTGCAACACAGACATTGCTTTGGGCATCTGGAAGAGCATTTGGCAACCTGCTTCCCCATCCACTGATCGTCGTCCACAATCCTGCTCCTCCTCCTCCTCCTCCCTCCCCCTCCCCCTCCTCCTCCTCGTCCTCCTCCTCCTCCCTCCTCCTCCTCCTCCTCCTCCTCCTCCTCCTCCTCCTCCTGATCGTCGTCCACAGTCCTGCTCCTCCTGCCAGGGAGCGGGGGGGACCGCAGGCGGGGCGCGAAGCAGGCCGCTAGAGCGGGCCGCCCGCCGCGGCCCAGACCTCTCCACGGCTCCCCGTCCGAAGCGCGCGGCCGCTTCACCCGCCCGCCCCCCGACCAAACGTAGGAGCGACCGTACAGTGCCGCTTTTGATACATGCTCCGCGTGCGGATCATGTATGAAACTGCAGGGATTCAGTACTAAATACAACGATGAGGTCATGCATACATCTATTCATGCATGAATCCTGTATTAAAAAACCCTAGATGTTTAAACAAATCCCATGTGTTAAAAACTGCCCTGTAGGCCAAACTCCCTCCACAGGCAGAATCCCCAGACCACCCCCTCTGGGCCAGCACCCAAAGGTCACTCCGGTGGTCACTCTAGCGCGCAGTCGAGAGGAGGAGGAGGAGGAGGAGGAGGAGGAGGAGGAGGAGGAGGAGGAGGAGGAGGAGGAGCAGGAGGAGGTGGAGGAGGAGGAGGAGGAGAGGAGGAGGAGGAGAGGAGGAGGAGCAGGAGGAGTGGAGGAGGGAGGA
>CAUYUJ010006942.1:12500-42500 GCA_963575745.1 Prorocentrum cordatum | reverse complement strand
GATGATGACGACGACGACGACGAGATGATGATGATGATGATGATGATGATGATGATGAGGATGATGATGATGACGAGGAGGAAGAGGAGGAGGAGGAGGAGGAGGAGGAGGAAGGAGGAGGAGGAAAAGGAGGAGGAGGAGGAGGAGGAGGAGGAGAGGAAGGGCGGCGGGGGAGAGGAAGAGGAGGAGGAGGGAGGAGGAGGAGGAGGGGAGGAGGAGGAGGAGGAGGAGGGCAAGCAGGAAGGGAGGAAGGGAGACGAGGAGGCTGACGACGACGAGGACGACGATGACCACAACGATGACGACGACGCCGACGACGGCAAAGCTGATGGCTGACGCCAACGCCGCCGCCGCCGACGACGACGCGCGGGGCCGAGTGGGCGTGAGCACGCGCGCGTGGGCGCCTTGCTGCCTTCTGCGGGGTCACAAAGAAAGCCGTGTCTTTCATGCCGATTGGCAGCAGCACGCGCTGCCTCGGCGGGGTGCCCTGCTCCAATGCCCCCCCTCCCCCTTACCAGCTGAAAGGGAGAAGGGATGAAGCTGTCGAAAGGCCGAAGGGAGGGAGGGAGGAGGAGGACGAGGGAGGAGGGATGACGAGAGAGGAGGAGGGTGGAGGAGGATGAGGAGGACGAGGGAGGAGGGGAAAGAGGGAGGGAAAGAGTGAGATAGAGAGAGAGAGAGAGAGGACGAGGGAAGCAAGGACGAGGAGGACGGAGGAACACGAGGAGGATGAGGAGAAGGAGAAGGAGGAGGAGGAGTTGAATGAGGATCAGGAGGACGAGGAGGATAAGGAGCACGGTGAGTTGAGGGGTTATGGGGGGGAGGTGGAGCGTGTCCAAGAAGGCATGCGTCCTCGTCCTCTCCACTAGCCGCCGCTGCTACTCGAGCTGCTGCTGCTGCCGCTGCTGCTGCTGCTGCTTGAAACTGAAGCTCGAAACAGTAACAGGGGGCCATTGAGAAGAAGAGGCGGGGGGAGGAGGGCGGGGGGGGGCGGTCCTGCCTGAGCAGCTCCTTGAAACGCGTGCAGCAGGGCGCCACGCTTGAGCAGGCGCCTTCGGGCCCTCTTGACAGGAGAGCTCACTGCGAGACCCACAGCCTCGACCAACGACGGCGCCTCGGCAAAATGAGGTGGCCGACGGAGAACAGAGGCCCGATGAGACGCGATGCGGTGCATATGATATGCCGTGACAGCGAATGCAAAAACTGCAGCCCTCGGGACCCGAGGGTGTAAATATGATTGCGTGGAAGAGGGACGTGGAGGACACGAGAATGATAGAGGAGGAGCGGGGTACAAGACAGAGGATAGTGGGAGATGCGATCTTGGGCCCCGTGGCATCCGAACGCGCACCCTCCACCGCGCTGGAGCCGTGGTCCATCCCCCTTGGATGGCCCTCAAGACAACGAAGGACCAGGCGGGCGGAAGGGCAGCGATGACAGCGCGCGCGCGGATTTCCACTCGTCAGGCAGCAAACGAAGACGTACTCGGAAATGCAGTTGGACACGCCGCACCATGAAGGGCTCGGGCGGAGCCGTGCACGCACGGGAAGCAGACGCCGACGGAGACCCGGTCCTGCCAGCGCGGATTCCTACGCGTCGCCGCCCGGACCTCCTCGGGCGGGTCTCGAAAGAGCTGGAGCGCCACTGCCCCAGGGTTGTGGATGCCACGACAATGGACACCCTAACAGCCCTATCATTGGATTTAAAATGTGTTCAAAGTGTTCTAAACATGTTCTTACATGTTTACAACATGGTCAACCTATGCTTTAGACATCTGGAAATCATTTGGCAACATACCTCCTCTCCATTGATCGCCCTCCACAGCCCCAGGGGACCCGAGGCGGTGCTCGGAGGGGAATCCCATGGGGCGCATCTTCGAGGGCGGAGGCCTGGAGCTCAGCGCCCGCACGGCCTCGGTGAAAAACAGCATCGCAGCGGCGACTGGGAAACCGCTGCTGGCAGTGAGGGAGACCTCACCGACCGAAAGGGTACATCCAGCAGCCCCCATGGGGCTAGGAGGCACTGGCCACACGACGGGCGACCGCCCCGTGGCCAGAGCAGGAGAAAAGCAGCCCAGCGCCGCAGCAGGGCACACGGAGGGCAGAGGAGGGGAGGAGCCGGCGCCCGGGGATTCCCGGCGACCGACCTCGCCTGCCTCTCCCGACGACCCACCAGACCACCCCAACCCAGCCCGAAGGCCCGAATTTCGGGTTGGGGGGGGGGTTCGACGATTTTCCCGAACCCCCTCCCCCCCCTACTGGAAACCAAGGGCAGGTCTGAGCCTTCGGGTTGGGTCGGGGTGTTTTTTCCTGCTCTTGTAGCCCCCCCCCCCCCCATTTTGGGGAGCCCCGACGGCCACATGTTAGATATCCCCCCCTGGGAGCCCCAAGAGGCTTCAGGAAGCCCCAGGTGGAGTTCAGGAGGCCACAGGAGGCCCAGAAGGAAGCCCCAGGAATTCCCCAGGAGGCCCCAAGAGGCCCCAGGAGGCCCCCGCAACCTGGAGCTCTGAGACGCCGCGCTCGAGGTGGTCCGGCCCGTTTCGCCTGAGATTTCCTCGCAGCACGCTTCGCCCGAGACATCGTCGCAACTCTAGGGTCCGAGATGCCGCGCGCGAGGTGGTCCAGCCCGTTACGCTGGAGACATCCTCGCAACTCTGGGTTCCGAGATGCCCTGCGCGAGGTGGTCCGGCCCATCTCGCCTGAGACATCAACGCAACTCTGGGCCCCGAGATGCCGCCCAAGAGGTGGTCTGGCCCGTTTCACTTGAGGCATCCTCGCGCTTTGCATTTCGAGATGCCGCGCGAGAGGTGGTCCGGCCCGTTTCGTCTGAGACGTCCTCGAAACTCTGAGCTCTGAGATGCCGCGCGCGAGGTGGTCTGGCCCGTTTTGCCTGAGACATCCTTGAAACTCTGAACTCTGAGCTGCCGCGCAAGAGGTGGTCCAGCCCATTCGCCTGAGACATCCTCGCAACTCTGACCTCGGAGATGCCGCGCGCGACGAGGTCCAGCCTGTTTCGCCTGAGACATCCTCGCAGCTATGAGCTCTGAGATGCCCTGCGCGAGATGGTCCGGCCCGTTTCGCCTGAGACATCCTCGCAACTCTGAGGTCTGAGATGCCGTGCGCGAGGTGGGCTGGCCCGTTTCGTTCAAGATATTCTCGCAACTCTGAGCTTCCAGATGCCGCCCAAGAGGTGGTCCAGCCTGGGGGCCCAGAAGACCACATGTTACATGTTACATATCCCCCCTGGGACCCTGGGAGCCCCAGCAGGCCCCAGAGAGCTTCAAGAGGCCGCAGGACGCCCAGGACAGGCCCCAGGGGTCCCCAAGAGATTCCCAGGAGGCTCCCAGGAGGCTCCCAAGAGACCCCAGGAGGCCCCTTGTCAGAACGTGTCAACTTAATACACATCCGTTTTTTTCCTCCGCAATCCCAGAAGGCAGGACCAAGCACAACTTCGTGCACGACGCAGGCCCAGCCAGCAAGCTACACGCCAGCTGGGGGCAGTGCAAATTATAGCCGGAGCGCAATATCCCCAAACAGGGTTTTCAGACCCACTGCGGTTTCCAAGGTCGATTGCGTGCCCGTCCAGTGCGGGCTGGCATGGCATGTTAGAACATGATTACATGATGCTTTCACATGAGATGTTTGCACGAAAATTTGTGTGACGCATACCTATCAGGAAGCTAACGCTAGAGGGTGTCGTACTGTCTCGCACCTGGTCGACGAGTAAGCTGTCGGGTCGGCACCGTGAGAGGCTCCACCGCCATGCTGTGAACTCGGAGGCAACTGTAAAAGGAAGCGGGGGAGGGCGCGGAAGCGGGTTGGCATGTCGTGATGGTTCCCCTGGGGATGATATCGAGAGGTACGCGGCGCACGTCTCAAAAGAAACATCGTGACGTCGGATGTCTTGGAAGGGCGGAAGGCAGTGCGCGCATGACGGATGCTGAGGCGGCAGAAACGACGACGGCAGGGACGGGGAGGCGGAGGCAGAGGCGCAGCAGCGGAAGGCGGGAGGCGAGAGGAGGGAGGAGGGAAGAGGAGCCAGGCGGGAAGTGGGAAGAGGGAGGCGGGAGAAGGAATGAGAGAGATTGTGATTGGAGCCCCTGTGCTACGAAACGTCTCAGGCAGAACGGGCCAGACCATCTCGCGCGCAACATCTTCGAGCCTCGCATTGCGAGGATGGCTCAATCGAAACGGGCCGGACCACCTCGCGAGCGACATCTTGGAGCTCAATAGTGGAAGGATGCCTCAAACGAAACGGGCCGGACAACCTCTCGCACACGTTCTGACAAGTCCACGTCACACTCGCTTCCCGTGAGGTCCTCTCCTGCAACACCCTTCCTTCTCCCTCCTCCTCCTCCTCCTCCTCCTCCTCCTCCCCCTCCTCCTGCCTGCTCCCTCATCCACATCATCCGCCTCCTCCTTCTCCCTTCCATCTCCTTCTCCTTCTCCTCCTCCTCCTCCTCCTCCTCCTCCTCCTTTTCCTCCTCCTCTTCATCCCGAACGGCATCTCGGAGCCTAGAGTTGCGAGGATGTCTCCAGCGTAACGGGCTGGACCACCTCGCGCGCGGCATCTCGGACCCCAGAGTTGCGACGATGTCTCTGGCGAAACGTGCTGCGAGGAAGTCTCAGGCGAAACGGGCCGGACCACCTCGAGCGCGGCGTCTCAGAGCTCCGAGTTGCGGGGGCTCCTGGTGCCTCCTGGGGCCTCCTGGGGACCTCCTGGGGCTTCCTCCTGGTCCTCCTGTGGCCTCCTGAACTCCACCTGGGGCTTCCTGAAGCCTCTTGGGGCTCCCAGGGGGGATACCTAACCTGTGGCCGTTTGGGCCCTTCAAAATGGAGGGGGGCGGGCACAAGAGCAGGATAAATCAACGAATCGACACCGGATGTGTATTAACTTGACACGTTCTGATAGGGGGCTTCCTGGGGCCTCCTGGGAGCCTCCTGCCTGGGGACCCCTGGGGCCTGTCCTGGGCGTCCCGCGGCCTCCTGAAGCTCTCTGGGGCCTCCTGGGGCTCCCAAGGGGAATATCTGACATGTGGTCTTCTGGGCCCCCAGGCTGGACCACCTCTTGCGCGGCATCTGGGAGCTCAGAGTTGAGAGAATGTCTTGTGCGAAACGGGCCAGACCACCTTGCGCACGGCATCTCAGAGCTCAGAGTTG
The DNA here is from genome assembly GCA_963575745.1 of Prorocentrum cordatum. Lineage (NCBI taxonomy): Eukaryota > Dinophyceae > Prorocentrales > Prorocentraceae > Prorocentrum > Prorocentrum cordatum. Next base: position 37,344 of record CAUYUJ010006942.1, on the reverse strand, counting down.
CGAGGATGTCTCAGGCGGGACGGGCCGGACCACCTCGCGCAGGGCATCGCAGAGCTCAGAGTTGCGAGGATGTCTCAGGCGAAACGAGCTGGACCACGTCGCGTGCGGTATCTCCGAGGTCAGAGTTGCGAGGATGTCTCAGGCAAAATGGGCTGGACCACCTCTTGCGCGGCATCTGGGAGCTCAGAGTTTGGAGGATGTCTCAGGCGAAACGGGCCAGACCAACTCGCGCGCGGCATCTCAGAGCTCAGAGTTTCGAGGACGTCTCAAACGAAACGGGCCGGACCACCTCTCGCGCGGCATCTCGGAATGCAAAAGTGCGAGGATGTCTCAAATGAAACGGACCGGACCACCTCTCGCGCGGCATCTCGGGGCTCAGAGTTTGGAGGATGTCTCAAGCGAAACGGGCCGGACCACCTCTCGCGCGGCATCAGAGAGCGCAGAGTTTGGAGAATGTCTCAGGCAAAACGGGCCGGACCACCTCGCGCACGGCATATCAGGGCTCAGAGTTTCGAGGATGTCTCAGGCGAAACATGCCAGACCACCTCTTGCGCGGCATCTCGTAGCCCAGAGTTTCGAGGATGTCTCAGGCGAAATGGGCTGGACCACCTCGTGCGCGGCATCACAGAATTTTAAATTGCGAGGATCTCTTAGGCGAAACGCGCAGGACCACCTCGCGCACGGCATCTCAGAGCTGAGAGTTTGGAGGATGTCTCAGGCGATACGGGCCGGACCACCTCTCGCGCGGCATCTGGGAGCTCAGAGTTTGGAGGATGTCTCAGGCGAAACGGGCCGGACCACCTCTCGCACGGCACATCGTGGCTCAGAGTTTCGAGGATGTCTCAAGCGAAACGGCCCGGACCACCTCTCGCGCGGCGTCCCGGAGCGCAGCTTTTCGAGGATGTCTCAGGCGAAACGGCAAATCCCGGCCAACTCAGAAACGAGAGTTGTGAGGATGTCTCACGCGAAACGGCCCGGACCATCAGATTTTTGTGAGGATGTCTCTGCTCCCCTTTCCCTCGGCCGGAGTTAGCTTGTATCACAACAGCACCCCGTTCAGCAAGCTGTTTGGAGAATTTTGTAGGGGCTGATGAAGGGGGGACTTGGAGGGAGGGTTTATTGCAATATCGTTGCTGAATCTTGGATTTGCAATGGTCGTCCTCCTCCTCCTCCTCCCTCTCCTCCTCCTCCTCCTCCCCCTGAACTCCTCTTCCCCCTCCTCTTCTCCTTTTAATATTCGCGTACCTCTTCGAAGTCATCGTTCTCCTTGGAGCTCTTCCCTGGAGCTCCTCCTCGTCCTTTTCCGCGTCCTCCTCTTCCCCCGAGCTCCTCCTCCTCCTCCTCCTCCTCCTTCTCCTCCTCCCTTTTCTCAGACCCCAGTCGCACCTACCCTTCACGGAGTTGCTTCTCTCCTCCTCATCATCGGATATCCTCGCCCTCCTTCCCTCTCAGATGTCCTACTCCTCCTCCGCCGCCTCCTCCGCATCAAAAGCGATCATCAAAGCAATGTTGCGTTTCAATGCTACCCGATGGCTCGAGTCAAACGTCCATGGCCATGCACCATGCAACATTACAGGCATCACGACCATGAGCAACATGGTCGTGTAAGCATGCGTTCACATTGCCGTCTTCAAGGGCCACCTGCACAGAAAAGGTAAAGTAGGGCGTAAACCTGACCGTCGGTGAGTTGGACGACCGAGCTCGGCACAGAACTTGTCCACAGCCCGAATCGTGGAAACTACGGGGGAAGCGGTCGGACGACAGCCGGCAACCTCCGACAACTCTTGGGAAGCCAGCGTGGGCCTCTCATGGAATATCCCAGTGCACCTTCGCCCATTTCCGCCGAGCTTCCACCAACGGCTTCGTCCTACTTGCGTTGGCTTTCGCCGAAGGCGAGAGGTTCGCCCTTCGAGTCCTCATATTGGATCGATGCACATATCATTGGCGCACGGCGGATCAGACCGAAACTGGAATCCAAGAGCCAGGTCGGCCAGGAATCGAGGCTCCCAACTTGGCCAGGCCTCTCGGGGGCCACTGGCGAAAGCCCATGGAAGGCTTGGCCAAGCAAGGTGCTGGCGTATCACTGACCCCTCCTGCGAACTTGATGCGAAGCCCCATGCCTTCTGAACCCGCTGGCCTTGAAGGCGAAGCGATCTCACATTTTTCTTCGCGAATACAAGGCGAGCCGAAGCAGCAGTAGAATGACTGATGGGGCAAGGTCGGGCCTCCCCTCCAACGAAGTGCCACACAGATTGCATCTAACGCAAGGAAAATCCGCCCACCCCTTTGGGCGACGGGCGTGTGAAATCATTTCCTCCCAACCCCCCTCGGCAGAAGACGGACAACTCGCCTGATAAAATGCCCAGCTACCCTCACCCCGTTTGATAAGCGGGCCCGGTTAACAGGTTTGCCCATGGCAACAAGGAGGGTTCCAGTCTCCCCGAGTGTTCATCTGACAAGTGACCCTAATTGTCAAATGGGTCATCGGAGACAGCGTTGACAGGACATCTCGGAGCCCCCAAAAAAGAGGACTCGGGCCAAATTGGTTGAACCACCTCAGGTCTGGGCATCACCGAAAACACAATTCCCAACGATGTTTCAGGCGAAAAGGACCGGGACCACGTGAGGTCAGGACATAAGTACATGAACCCAGAGTTGCAAGGATATCTCAAGCGAAACGAACAGTCCGCGGCAGCTGCGAACACTGAACATCGAGGAAGCGGGATCGGATAACGTGAAACAAGAACATCGATGAACCCAAAATACCGAGGATGTATCGGGCGAAGATGGCTGGACGACCTCTGGCCAGGTCATCTCCGAAAAGTGTGAATCGAAACTGGCTGGACCACGTCAGGTCGGGGCATCCATGGGCCCTGAATTGCGAGAGTGGGGGGAAGCTGGATGGACCTCTCGCGTGTCTCGAAGCCCACAACTGTGAGGATGTCTCAAGCAAAAATGGCTGGATCGCCCCAGGACAGCGGCGAGGATGTCGAATCGAAATGGGCTGGACTATCTCTCGCGCGGCATCTCGAAACCCACAATTGCAAGGATGTCTCAGGCGAGCTCGGCCGGACCACCTCACAGGCGGCATCTCGGGGCCCAAAATTCCATTCTAGACGCTTCGCGTAATCCCACCAGCCCGCCGGGATGTCTGGGCCGGTCTCCTGCCGACGCAGCTTGCGTCTTAATGAGGGTAATTTTGTCCCTTGCACGTGCATTCGCCTCGGAGGCCAATTTACATCGTCACGCGCCCCGGACGTTGTGTTTGCTCCCTGTCATCCGCCTTGGAGCCGCGAACCAAAAAAGTAATCCCACCAGCCCATCCAGAAACGATGCCCAGAGGAATTGCCTCGATCAGGGAAGCGGGCAGCACACAGAGGAAGGGTCCCCCAGTGGAGGCCAGTTGGAGCGTCCTGGGGGCCTCTTGGCGGTCCCGGGCGCCTCTTAGAGCGTCTTGGGTGCCTCGGAGAGCTTCCTTGGGCCTCTTCAGGGTCTCTTGGGAGCCTCACGGAGGCCTCTTGGGCGCCTGTTGGGGCCTCCTGGGGCCTCCTGGGCGCCTCTTGGGGCCCTCTTGAAGCGCTCTTGGGAGCCTCGGGAGCGCTCTTGGAACCCTCTTGGGCCATCTTGGAGCCATCTTGAAGCCTCGGATGGCCATCGGAAGCGAAAAGGCGAGAAAGCCAAACACATTGATTTTCCCAAGGTGTTGGAAGGATTTGGGCCTCTTCGGGGTTTCCTGGGGGAGCTCTTTGGCCACTTGGAACTGTCTTGGGGCGGTCTTGGGGCCTCTTGGAGCATCGTGGGAGCCATCTTGAGGCATCTTGGGATACCTTGAGCCATATTGGAGGTCATCTTGGGCTCTCCCAGGCGCTCCTGGAGTCATCTTAAGCAGCGGGCCCCCCCAGGAGGCCAACATGTGGCCAGAAACCTTAGTAGAACCAGTGACGCCGAGGCCTCTTGGAGCGTCTTGGGTGCCTCTGGGGGGGCCTCTTAGGGGCCTCTTGGGGGTCTCTTGGAAGCCTCTTGGGGGCATCCTGGGGGCCTGTTGGAAATCTTTTCGGGCCTCCTGGCCACCTCTTGGGGCCCTCTTGGAGCACCCTTGGGAGCCTTGGGAGCGCTCGTGGGGCCATCTCGGAGGAGATCGATCAAAGAAGGGGGGTTCCTCAATTAGCGCTGCCCCCCCAAGAGGCCAAAATGAACCCAAACTATAGTAAAACAAATGCGGTTGGCTTCCTCGCCGAAGCCGTTTTGGACGCTCCGACCGCTCGCGGAACGCCCCGTCCAGGTCCAGGGGAGGGGGTAGGGGGAGGGGTCAAGACGCCCTTCCCGCCCGCAAGCCGTCTCGCTCACTCCCACCCGCCCTCCCAACACATACGTAGCACCCGAGCCTGGCCCGAGCCGCAGCATATGCAGCAGTCGTCTTTGGATGGGCAGCTACTGGGGGCGAATCCGCCGCCGCCGCCGCCGCCTCCGCCGCCGCCGCCGCCCGCTGCCGCCGCCGCCGCCGCCGCCGGTGCCGCCTGTGGCCGCCGCCGCCGCGCCACGCGCGCCGCCGTGCCGCCGCGCCGCGCCTGCCGCGCCGCAGCCGCTGCCGCCGCGCGCCGCGCCGCCGCCGCCGCCGCCGCCGCCGCCGCCGCCTCCGCCGCCGCCGCCGCGCCGCCGCCGCCGCCGCCGCCGCCGCCGCCGCCGCCCCCCCCGCCGCCGCCGCCACCGCCGCCGCCACCGCCGCAGCCGCCGCAGCCGCTGCCCCCGCCACAGCCGCCGCCGCCGCCAAGTGTACTCTGTATTGTTTTTTGGCAGGGATGGTGGGGGGAGGCCGCATGGGGTTCGCTGCGCATGCTCAGAATTTGGAGGCAGAGTGTGTTTTGTATTGTTTTGTACAAGGGATGGTGGGGGGGGTGCCCTCATGGACTCGGGTTGGCTCCCAGTCGCCTGGGGGAGGGGGTGTATACTAATAGGGAACAATGATAAGCCCATCCCCGAAGGGGAAGAAGGGGGTGGAAGAGGAAACACCCTAAACCACCTACGCCCTAAAGGGGCTGGTGGGATTACGAAGATGGCTTCGCCGAAACCGATCCGGGCAACTTCTCGCATGGGGTCTCCTAGCTCAAAATCCCACCCGCCTGCTGGGCAGGAGATGGTCCATCGCGATTCATTGTCCAATCCCTTTTTCCCCTTCTGGGATCGGGCCATCGCTGCTCCTGGATAATAAATGCCACCTCGCCCAATCAACCGACCACCAACTGTCCCCCCACACGATTCCAACCAAAAACAAATTCAAATACCTCCAAGCGGCTACCCCATTGAAGCTCGGAAATGCGATGCGATCCGTCAGAACCATGATCATCGGATGATCATGGTTCTGTAGATCCGCCACCATGCCTCTGGGCATGGAGTGGGCGTGCTCTCAGGTCCTTGCCATAATGGTCTCAACCCCAGCCCTCGCTCTTGAGGAATCTTTCATGGGCACAGGCCCCAAATCGCGAAATCTTCTCCTGAGGCTTCTCGCGTAACTTTTTCGGAGCCATGGGGGCCCCAAGACGGGCTGACAGGCCCCAAAACGGCCCAAGACGGCCCCAAAACGCCCCGAGACGCCCAAAGGTCGCTCCAAGACGCCCAAAGTGGCCTGAAGATACCCCAAGAAGCCTCCATGATGCCCCAAGAGGCCTCGAAGATGCCTCCAAAGTGGACCCTGAGAAGCAAAAAACACTGTTTTGCCTCAGGTGTTTGAACGATTTGGGCGTTCTCGCCCTTTCTCATTTCCGACGCTCCCAGACGGCCATCGAGGCCCACAATACCACCCCAAGACGGCCCAAGAGGCCTGCAAGAGGGCCCCAAGACGGCCCACGAGCGCCCCAAGATGGCCCACGAGTCGCCCAAGACGGCCCAAGAGGACCCCAAGACGGCTCCAAAAGTGGCCCAAGAGAGAAGCAACTAACAGAAAATCCGAAACTTCTGCTCCAAGAGGCCCCCAGGAGGCCCCAGGAGGCGCCCAAGAGACCCCAAAAGGCGCCCAAGAGGCGCCCAAGAGGCCCCCAAGAGGCTTCCAAGGGACCCTAAAGCAACCCCAAGAGGCTCCAAAACTGCCCCAAGAGGGATCAAAACTGCCTCCAAGAGGCCCCCACGAAGTCCCAACGAACATCCACTAGGCCTCATACCCACAGCCCAGGACCCAGGCACGGCGGCGGGATGGGCCGAAGGCCATTGGACAAAGAGGAGTCCGAGGTACAGAGGATCAGGAGTCCCGGGGGGCGACGCTCAGGCCTGGATGTCTCACATGAACCCTTCCTGCCGTGCTCGGGAAGGCGCCCTGACAAGCACGAACCAAACATACACCCTGCGAAATGCTTAAGAAATCATGGGTCAAGAAATTCATAGTCTCAGAACTTAAGTAAAAACCCAGAATTCCTACTCAAATCGTAGGATTTACATGGAAACGTTAAGAATCATCAAGACTCTGGCCGAAAATCTAAGTTTTCTTCAGCATCGCCTAAGGTGTACGTCGCTCCATGGAGGTCGGCGGCAGCAGCGGCAGCCTTCAGATTCGAGTCAGCAGGCCCTTAATGACAATAGATTGAACTTCTGACCGCTTGAGCGACAAGATAGAGTATGCTTTCCAGCGCTCAGGTTCGTCGCAATCGGCACAAACGCTTGAGCTGAAACCTTTTCTTGAATCAGTGCATCTAGGAACACGTCAGCGCTGTCATCGATGCGGCAGGTAACGCTGCCAATGTTGTCGTAGCTCTGGAGGTACTCCAGGTACACATCGCCCAATACCGTTTCGAGCTGGAAGGAGATGGACCCCGTGGCACCCGGCCGGCAGATCCACCCAGGCTTGCCTTCCACGTCCTGGGCATAGACCCACGCGCCTGTCGTGTCCACTTCGGCACGGAAGGCAGCTGGAACAAAGAAGCTCTCCGAGTGCGGTGGGACCATATGCAGCATCGGAGCAGGCTCAGATGCCGTCAGAGACGTTGTCCAGTGAAGCATGCACTTGCTGGTGCTTGAGTGCCGATTTCGTTGGGACGTAACTGCGCAATCTGTCCCCTGCGGTTCTAGCTTCGCAGAGGGCTTGGTGGAGAAACGCAGCCAGTAAATGCGCAATGAATTCATGAGTCTCGCACGATGGGTGGGATGGATTCGCCCCCGGGCGGACCGGGGTACCATTGTGCCAGAAGCGAGGGTACCACTGACCCGCATATTCGAAGATGAAAGGCTTATCACGCGGAAGCACTTCACACACGGCATCAAAATCCGCCGACCCTATTGGCGTGTGACGGGCTTGTCTGTTCGAGTCGTCGTCTCCGTCAGTCGTCGTCTCCGTCGTTCCCTTTACCCGCGCCCTCATCTTCAAGCGTGTCAAGGAGAGAAAAATCTGGCAATGTCGTAATCGAGTCGAAGGGAAGCCTCTTCCCTTTGATCCCTGCCCCGTGGATCACAGGGGGGGAGTCAGAAACGCATCCCCCCCTGGGGGTCCCGGGGCCTCAGAAAGTATCAAGACAGGCCAAGAGTGCCCCAAGAGGCACCTGAGATGATCCAAGAGGGCCCCCTATCGCCAAACGATCGGTCCAAAACGCCTTGACGCCCTCAAGACTGCCGAGGAGGCATAAGTGGGCGTTCTCGGCTTTTCCACTAGCCGCCGCTCCAAAACGGCGTAAGAGGCCCCCAAGATCGCCCCAAGATGGAAGCCTCCAAGAAGGCCCCAAAACAGCCCAAGAGGACCCCAAGACAGCCCAAAACGCCTGCAAGACGGCCCCAGAGGCCCCCACGACGGCTCCAAGAGCATTTCGAGCCCTCGGCCCCGAGAGGCTCCCAGGAGCCCCCAAGAGGTTCCCAAGAGGCCCCAAGAGGCCCTCAAGTTGCTCCCAGGAAGCCCGAAGAGGCCCCCAAGAGGCCCCCAAGAGGCCCCCAAAGTCCTCCCCGTCGTCGTCGTCGTCGTCGTCGCCGTCGACTCCCTTCAGGGTCGGCGGCAACGGCCGTAAGGCTTTCGCAATAGCTGATCAAAGGCACTCGTAGCTGTTGATAGGCTGGCCAGTGCGGGAAAGTTCGCACATCCAACATACAAGGGTCAGCTGAGCTCGTCCTGCTGATGTGCTGGAAATTAGCGCGCCACTCGCTCGACGGCAGAAGCTCGACGAAAACCACGGCTGGATCCGAGTCCAGTGGCTCCAGCAGTGATACGGCAGAGCATACTTTATCAGAGATCGAATTGAAGTCTTGCTTTTTGTATCCGACCGAGTCTCCAAATGACATGTCGATAAATACTATGTCTGCTCTATCTAACCAACGCTTTACGGAAGCGTCACCAGCAGTCGCATGGATCGCATCTATGGTAGCACCACAAGCTAGCATCGCATCAAGCGTGACGTGCAAGACGTCCTCGGACCACATACGCTTGAGTAGCGCTGGCAGTCTGCTTGTCCATGTGTTTTTTGATTTTCTCCCAGAACCCCCTGGGCAACCTACTCCAAGGGTTATGGAATTGCCAAACACACCTATTCTGAGCTCTCGCGTTTGCGCTGCTCGTGAGAGTCTCTGCAACAATTTCATGCGGTCTGGCTTGTAGCCGTTTGGCATGGTTGCTGCTGTCAAGTTGCCATGCGCACCCATTTATGATGCCCGCGCATCTTCACAAAAGCCCGTCTCATTGCCACAACGCCAATCGCAGTAAAATGCCCCTGACGACGAAGGGGCTGCACAACTGTTTTGCACAGGGGAGGTACAGTTGTAAGCGGCGGGAACTCTGCCTGAGGTGGCAATCTTAGGGGAACGAAAAATCACATAAGCATACATACTCGAGAGAGCGTGATCCACCTCGGCTTTACTGTGGAAAATTCCCCCACCTCCTCCTCCGGAACCCGGGGTTCCCCCCCCCCTCTCGGAAAATCGCCTCCCCCCCCTGCTGGACCCCCCCCCTCCCCCCCGGCAAAACCCCCCCCCCTCCCTCCACCCCCCTCCGGAAAACTGGGGGGGGTCACTACCAGTTCGAACCCCCCCCCTCCAGAAAACGGGGGGGGTCACTACCGACCGCGGTTCGAACCCCTCCCCCCCCCCCTCCGGAAAACCTGGGGGGGGATCACCACCGGTTCGAACCCCTCCCCCCCGCCGCCAGCTCTAGAAAACCCCCCCGGCTTTCTGGAGGGACGGCCCCCCCCTCCGGAAAACCAGGGGGGATCACTGCCGGTTCGAACCCCTTCCCCCCCCCCCACGCTCACCGCCAGCAAACGACTCCCGGGTCCCTACCACCGTTCGCACCACATCCCCCACTGCTGTCCCCAGCACCACTGTCCTCACCACCACTGTCCCCACTGTTCCCACCACCGTCCCCACTGTCCCCACCAGTGCCCCCACCACTTTCGCACTGTCCCCACTGTCCCCACCACTGTTCCCACCACGGTCCCACTCTCCCCACTTCCCCACGGCCCCAACCACTGTCCCACTCTCCCCACTGTCTGAATGTCCCACTGTCCTCGCCGATGTCCCCCTTAGCTGTCCCACCCACCACTGTCCCCACTGTCCCCACCACTGTCCCCACTGCACCTCTGTCCCATTGTCCCACCGCCGTCCTCGCCACCGCCCTCACCACTGTCCCCACCACCACTGTCCCCACCACTGTCCCACTGTCCCCACCACATTCCCACTGTCCCCACACCACTGTCCCCACCACCACCGTCCCCACCAATGTCCCACAGTCCCCACCACTGTCCCACTGTTCCTACCATTGTCCCCGCTGTCCCCACCAGTGCCCCCACCAGTGTCTCACTGTCGCCACTCTCCCCACCATTGTCCCACCACGGTCCCACTTTCACCACGGTCCCCACCCCTGTCCCACTGTCTCCACTGTACGCACCACTGTCCCACTGTCCCCGCTGTCCCACCGTCCCCACTGTCCCCACCACTGTCCCACTGTCCCCACTGTCCCCACCACTCTCCCCACTGTACTACTGTCCCACTACTGTCCGCACCACCGCCTTTACCACTGTCCCCACCACTACCGTCCCCACCACTGTCCCACTGTCCCCACAACTGTCCCGCTGTCCCCTCACCACACCACCACCGTCCCCACCACTGTCGGCAGCACTGTCCCACTGTCCCCGCACCACTGTCCCCACCACCACTGTTCCCACCACTGTCCCAACATCCCCACCATTGTCCAACTGTCCCGAGTGGCGGGAATTGTTTGCCCGCGGCGAGGGTGGGGGGTGGGGGTTCGAACTGGTGGTGCCCCTTCGTTTTCGAGGGGGGGGATTCGAGCCGGTAGTGACCCCCCCCCTTTTCATGATGGACTGAGGGGGGAGGGGGGGGTTCGAACCGGTAGTGACCCCCCCCGATTTTCGAGGGGGGAGGGGGACGGGTTGGGAACCCCCAGTGACCCCCCCCCGGTTTTCCGCCAGCAGCGGTAGAACACGCTCTTTCACATACTCGGAGGCCCGCGCGGATTTCTTGGATTCGCGCTGGGCCCCCCTCCCTGGCACCCAGAGCGCGCCAGGGGCGGCGCCGGAGGCGCCGCCAGGGGGCCCCAGCGCCGATCCGAGAAATCCGCGCGGACCTCCGAATTATTAGCTCTGTGTGTGTGTGTGTGTGTCATTGTCCGTTCCCCTACGCTGCGTGCGGCGCCGGCCATGCTCGTGCCAGGGAGGCCCCAGCCCGCCCACGGTGGCGATCGCACCCTGCCGAGGCTGGCCGCCGCAGTGCAGTAAGCGACGGCGGCGCACGTCAGGAGCGCCGCCGCCTCGGGCACCCGGGTGCCGGGGACCACGCGCGGCAAGCCCATGGCCCATGGAGGCTGCACGGGGCACCACGGGAAAAGTTCGCGTGAGCAGAGACGGCTACGGATTGGGGGACTCCTGGGCCACCGTGGACGCTGCGAAAGCCAAAAGGCGAACGTGCTTATATTTATATATATATATATGTGTATGTATGTATGTAGATGTATATGTATGTATGTATATGTATATGTATATATATGTATATATATATAAATGTATATATACATATATATATATATGTATCAGAGTGAGGGGGGCGAACGGTCATTCACTGTCCCTGGGTGCGTGGCTGAAGTGGAATTCCGCGGTGCGTATTCGTGTTGTTGTTGTTGTTGTTGTTGTTGTTGTTGTTGTTGTTGTTGTTGTTGTTGTTTGTTGTTGTTTGTTGTTGTTGTTTGTTGTCGTTGTCCCACCCGCAACCCGCCCCGCGACCCACCCGCGACCCAATCCGCGACCCACCCCGCGACCCACCCCGCGATCCACCCGCGACCCACCCCGCGGCCCGCCCGCGGCCCACCCCGCGACCCACCCGCGACCCACCCGCGACCCACCCCGCGACCCACCCGCGACCCACCTTCGACCCGAACCACGTTCAAGGTACAAACCACCATTTTCGGCGCCTGCGGCGGGCTGTTTTTGCATTCCTTCCAGGGGGAGAGCCCGCGACCCACGCCGTGATCAACTTGCGACCAACCCGCGACCCAAACCACGTTCAGGGTACAAACCACATTGTTCGGCGCCCGCAGCGGGCATCTTTTGCATTCGTTCCCGGTGGAGAACCCGCGGCCCACCCGCGACCCAAACTACGTTCAGTGTACAAGCCATTTTTTGTTGGCGCCTGCGGCGGGCTGCTTTTGCATGCCTTCCAGGTGGAGGTGGAGAGCCCGCGACCCACCCGCGACCCAAACCACGTTCACTGAACAAACCAATGCCGCACAAGCGCGGCGGCGGAAGTTTGCATGCCGTCTGAGCCCGCAAGGACCTCTTCAAGCCCCGCGCATCCATACCAGCCCGTCCAGCAACTTTGCCCTGGCGAGTTGCCTTGATCAGAAAAGCCGGGGAGCACAAAGTGCAAAAAAGGATTGCGTTGCCGTTATCTTGGGGAAGGAGGGGGAGGCAGGACGAGTAAACAGGGGACGAGGAGGACGCGGAAGAAGAGAGGATTTCAGGAGAACGTTGAGAAAAAGGAGGAGGAGGAGGAGGAGGAGGAGGCGGAGGAGGAGGAGGAGGAGGAGGAGGAGGAGGAGGAGGGAGGAGGAGGAGAGGAGGAGGGGGGAGGAGGGGGAGGAGGGGGAGGATGATGATGGACGACAATGGGAGGACGATGATGGAGGCCGATGAGGGGGAGGACGACAATGGGAGGACGATGATGAAAGGACGAGGGGGGGAGAGGGAGGACGAGGAAGAAGAGGAGGAGGAGGGCGAGGTGGAGGAGGAGGATGACGATGACGATGAGGACGACGAGGACGAGGAAGAGGAGGAGGAGGAGGAGGAGGAGGAGGAGGAGGAGGAGGAAGCGCCATCGACAGGGAAGGTGGGGGCCACAAGGTCCGCCGGCTCGACGACGCCCGCGTCGCCCGCGCCCGCCCCCTCACTCTTATCCGCAATTGCGGGGCGCTATAACATATATATATATATATATATACACACATACATATATATATATATATATATATATATATATATAATATATATATATATATTCCTCTTCCTATATGTTTATAAGCCCGGGCGGGGGGAAAACCCATCACCCCCCCCTCCCAAACCGGACTCCCGGGATCTGGGGTTTTGGGACCTTCCGGACGGGCCTCGAAGCGGTTCCCGGGCCTCGCAGGGCGTTTTGCCAAGCCTTCCCACCACACCCAGGGCGATCAGGGGGGTCATCGGAGACGTCCCATGGACCCCTAAGACAGCACAAGAGCGCTCCAAGAGTGACCGACGTGACCTCAAGATGGCCCGAGAGGCCCCCAGGACTGCCCCAAAGAGGCCTCCAAGAGCACTCCCAGGAAGGCCCCAAGAGGCAAAAATCATTAATTTTCTGATGGTTTTTGGTGAATTTTGGGTTTCTCCTCTTTTCGGCTTCCCGACGCTCCAAGACGGCGATCTTCTGGGCGTCCGAAGCCGCCTGGGAAGCTCCCAAATCGCCCCACAACCATCCGAAAGGGCTTCCAGGCAGTCCAAGAGAGCCCCAAAACGGCACAAAACGGGTCCAAGATGGCCCTCGGAGAGCCCCGTGGCGGCCCAAGATGGCCCCAAGACACCCTCCGAAGCATTCCATATCGTGACCCGGTCGTTCAGCGAGACCGCGGTTGGAGGCAGGGTGGCCCGAGGAAGCCTCCAGAAGCCCCCAGAATACGCCCAGGAGGCCCCCAGAAGGCCTTAAGGAAGCCTGAAACAACTTTTGTGAGGCCCCCAGAGGCTCTCCAAGGAAGAGCCTCCGCAACAAGTGCTGAGGAGGATGGGGAGAATGCGCAGGGTATGGCGAAACTGAAAAAAACATGGAGCAAGGATAACGAAGAACATTATTATAGCGGCGATGCCGGAAAAGGCAACAAGGATTTATGGCTAATTTGTCGGCTTGGCCTTCCTGCGATTCCACCTGCATGCCAAGCTTCAAGGACCAAGGTGCATGGCGCGAAGCGCCACTGCAGTCTTGTGTACATATATATATATATATATATGCACATACATCTACATCTACATCTACATCTACATCTACATCTACATATACATATACATATACATATACGTATACATACATACATACATACAGAATGAGGGGGTCGAACGGTCATTCATTGTCCCTGGGTGCGTGGCTGACTAAGAAATTCGTGGTGAGAATTCTGCTTGTTGCGTTGTTGCTGCTGTTGCTGTTGCTATTGCTGTTGCTGTTGTTGTTGCTGTTTCTGTTGGACTCTGACTTCTGCAAAGTAACTATTGTTGATCCCCCCACCAGTGCATACTGTTTTTTCTCCATCAAAGTGTCCCCCTTGACGCTCGCACCCTGTTCTTTTGACTGGGAAAATCTTGGTGTTCAAACTGTGCCCCTGGTCCCGCGGATTACAACAACAACGACTCCCACCTGAGACTTCCTCCGGATTTACTCAGGACCCCCGCTCCTGAGACTTCCTCACAATTTACTCAAGATCGGTGCTCCCGCCGGTGACTTCCTCGCAATTTAGTCGGGACCCCCGCTCCCATCTGAGACTTCCTGACAATTTACCCAGGAACGGCGCTCCCGCTTGAGACTTCCTCGCAATTGAATCAAGACTTCCTCGCAATTTCATCAAGACCCCCGCTCCCGCCAGAGAGCCCTTCACATTTTATTCAGGACTTGCGCTCTCGCCTGTGTCTTCCATATAATTTATTCAGAAATCGCGCTTGCGACGCTCAGGGAACACGCTGCGCCAAGGACGCCGTTACAATTGACTTAGTGATCGCGCTCTCGCCATACTCAGGCATCCCGCTTGAATGTCCCACCCGCCCGACCCGCCCGTCAGGGGATCGCCCGCCCGTTGTGGGCTCCCGCCCGAGGCTTCCTTCAGGAACGGCGTTTTCGCCTAGGACTTCTTCGAACGTTCACGCTGTTACCTTTCTGCTACTCCTCCCTCTCCCTCCTCCCTCCTCCCTCCTCCCTCCTCTCCTCCCTTCTCGTTCCCTCATCTCTTCCCTCGTCCTTATGCCTTTCTGCCCTATCCCCTCTCCCTCCTCTCCCTCCTCCCTTCTCCCTCCCCTCTCCTGCCTTCTCCCTCCCTCTGTCTCTCTCTCTCTATATACATCTCTTATCTGTATTTCTCTTTTTGTTTCTCTCTCTCGCTCGCTCTCCCTCTCTCTCTCTCTCTCTTTTTTTTTCTCTCTCTCTCTCTCTCTCTGCCTCTAATCAACCGCCCCCCTCTTCGCTCCTTCTCTCCTGGCGTTTTCCCTCTTCCGTCGTCCGTCGTCCCTCCCCCTCCCTTCCTCCCACTCTCCCTCGTTTTCCCCCTCCTCTTTTTGCAGGGCCCACACCTATTCCTATGGCGGGCACACGTACGCCCACGAAGGATCGTCCGCCCGTTCAGGTTTACCCGCCTGTCTAAGCCCGCCGCCCCCCGCAAAGAGAAAGAATCCCCCCCAAGGGGGTGTGATCGAAGACAAAAAAGGCGGGTACCGAGGGCGTGGGAAACCCATTTTGAATGACACTCGGGCAAGTAAGAGCGAACAGTCTTAGAATGATTGCTGTTGTTGTTGTTGTTGTTGTTGTTGTTGTTGCTGTTCTTCTTGTTATTGTTGTTGCTGTCGTCGTCCCACCCGCGACCGACCCGCTCCGCGACCCACCCGCGACCCACCCCGCGACCTATCCGCGAACCATCCGCGACCCATCCGCGACCCACCCCGCGACCCACCCGCGACCCACCCCGCGACCCACCCGCGACCCACCCCACGACCCACCTTTAAGGGAGGAACAAACACCCGGACCCGACAATTGAAGATTACTAAAACGGCCCTGGGCGTTGACTAGACAGCCCTGCCCTGTTCGATTCATGTCTTGCGTGCGTTTACTGAACGGCTTCGCTTGTCGGGGTGATTCTTATGGGGTGGATTTTCTGCCCTCTACACCCGCGACCCACCCGCGCCCCACCCGCGCCCCACCAGCGACCCCCCCGCGACCCACCCGCGACCCATTTGCGACCCACCCGCGACCTACCCACATTGGCTTAACGAAAAAGTCTGCGCCTGCGGCGGGCTCGTTGTATGATTTGTGAGATGTTGGCGCCTGCGGCGGGCTTCTCCAGAGTCTCGCAAGCTGGCGACGTCCCCCCCGCCCCCTCACTCTTATCCGCATCTGCGGGGTGCTACGTGTATGTATATCTATGTACATTTTTTTATGTGTATATGTATATATACACGTCTTCTGGAGAGAGTGGGGCGGTGTTTGCTTCCTGGGGCCCTCTTGGGGGGGCCTCTTGGGAGCTCCCGTGGGGCGCTTCTGGGGACCTCGAGGGCCAGTCGCGGGCTGTCTTGGGTGGGTCAAGCTTACCTGCGCCTTGCCTACCGAGGGCCGCCCTAATGAATGATGGCAGAGTTCTCCTTGCTACGCATAATCGATACGATGCCATTCCTCATGGCTTCTCGTTTCGAGAGGAACTGAACCAAGCACACTACCTGGAGCAATGCATTTGACCGCCGATGCTTCCATGGAGGGACGTCCCATGTTCAACCGCTACAGCCGAACATCGGATCTGTCAGGCTCTGGCGCGTGAGCTCGTACTCCTCCAAAGTGCGCGCCATAAAAGAAATAATGTCTACCCACGTTGCCCGCCTCATCTGACAATCGTTCTTCTCCTCCTCCTCCTCCTCCTCCTCCTCCTCCAGCTCCGCCTCCTCCTCCTCCTCCACATCCTCCTTCCCTTTCCGCCGTTCCCTTCCACTGTTCTCCCTGCCTGTCCTGCGCTGTCTCTCCAGGAGGGGCGGGTAGAGGAGGTATAAGGGCTGGCGGGAGAGGAGGAGGAGGAGGACAAGGATGGTGAGGAGGAGGAGGAGGATGACCAGTGTAAACCCAAGACCCATCAACGATGTTGAAATACACCCTCCCTCCGAGATCCCTCCCCATAGGCCCCTACATGGTCATTTCCACCGAAGGAAACGCCCTGTTGGGGGACAGCCGCGTCAACATCTTGAAGCGCACCAGAACACCATTTTCAAGATTTCAACGCCACGGGTTAACCTGGCTGCTACGTCTTGGCGATCCTGAATAATGATATATCATCTTTTCTGGGACTTCAACACCGCGAACCAACCTAACTGTTGCACCCTGGTAATCCTGAGCCGCTCCAAAACACCATTGCTGGTACGCTGATCGTGAGAACAACTGAAATTCTTGCAATTGCGGCGCGCTGAAGCGAGAACCACATGTCGAAAAAGAACCGCCCTCATTCGGTGAAACCCTTGCACAATGTTAAACGAATGTGCGCGGCGCTAAGGCGAGAACCACACTCTGAAAACCACCCGTCCTCAATTCATGACAATCTTGCGCATGTTTAAAACGAATGTGCGCGGCGCTAAAAACGAAACCTCATTTTGAAAACGAGCCGCCCTCAATCCGTGAAGCCCTTGCAACAGTTTGAAACGAATGTGCGCGGTGCTGAAGGAAAAAACACGTTTTGAGAACGACCCGCCCTCAATCCGTCAAACTTTTGCAAATGTTTAAAACGAATGTGCGCGGCGCTGAGGCGAGAGCCACATTGTGACTACCACCCGCCCTCAATCCGCTAAGCTCTTGCATGTTTAAACCGGATGTACGCGGCGCTAAGGCGAGAGCCACATTTTGAGAACGACCCGCCCTCAATCCGTTAAGCTCATGCAGGTGTTTGAAGCGAGTGCGCGCGGCGCTAGGGCGAGAGTCATGTTTTGAAAACCACCCGCCCTACATATGTGAAGATGCTGTCAATGCTTAAGCATATGCGTCATAAGTGGTGAAGAAGTCTCAAGTGAAACGCCTGGGCTGCCCTTTCGACAGGCCTGGGGGTGCGACGGGAGGAGTTATTGATAAGGAAAAGGAATGGAGCAGGAGGAGGAGGATAAAGGAGGAGGAGGAGAAAGGAGGAAGAGCAGTGGAGTGAAAGGCAGGGAGGAGTAGGGAGGGGGAAAGGCAACTCGGGAGAGGAGGGGGGTGGGATGGGGGAGGGGAGACGAGGGACGAGGGGAGGAGGCAGAGGAGGAGGAGCAGTGGAACGAGGGGGGGAGGAGCAGAAGGCGGAGAAGGATCCTCTGCCTGCTCGATGGCGAAAATATGCGGGCACTTCTTGACATGCAAGACACGGCTTCTCCGTCAAAGAACACCCAGATAGTGTCCGAAGCCTTTGAACACCGACGGAAACGTGCGGGATCCGAACACCTCCTCCTCCTCCTCCTCCTCCTCCTCCTCCTCCTCCTCGGCTGCCTCAGGAACCGGTCCAGGGGCATGCCCGACGCCACCTCGATGACCCTGCCGATCACGTCCATGCCTGGACAGGAGCGCCGCTCCCCACACCCGCTGCCCTGGTCGGGAAGGGCCGTGGGCATCCTTCGCCTTCCCTCGCCTCGACAGAACCCCCGCTGCCGCTTCCTCCTCCTCCTCCTCCTCCTCCTCCACCTCCTCCACCTCCTCCTTCTCTTCCTCGTTCTCCGAATCCCCCCTCTCCTCCTCCTTCTCTTCCTCCTCTGGTACTGTCTTGGCTCAGGTCGTGTGCTCGCAGGTCCGCCGCCGCCGCTCCGATGCCGGGCACGACGAAGTGCGACCGCGCCGCGGCGCCGCGGGAGGCCTCGCGAGGGGCCCCGATGGCAGTTCACGCGGCAGCGGGCTTGGCCGCCGCAGGAGGTGAGCGCGCGTCGGCACGCCTCCTGCGGGCGGCGGAGGGGTTCCTCCGCACTGCGATCGCCGATCTCGGCCTCCGTCGCCCGCGCAGCCGCGGCGGCCGGAAGGAGGCGGACGTGCAGGACCCAGAGATCCGACGTCGTGATTTTTTCAGGACGGGGTCCCCGGAAGTCTCGACCCATTCCCCAGGACCGGTTTTTCATCCCGAGTCGTGTTTTGACAGTCCCAGGGCCCGGCGAGGGCTGCTAGAGGCCGAAAATTTCGAAAAACCTCCGTCTTGATTTTTTTCAATGCGTTGGATCTCTGGGGACGAGAGGCAGGGAGTCGTGGAGGAGAAGGCTCCCGGGCGGTGGGGCGGCCGAGGCGGCGGCGGGCGCGGGGGCCGTCGTCGTCGCCGAGCCGATGGCGTCCGACGAGTGGGCGGGCGGAGCTGCCGCGGGCGCGGCGGGGCGGCCGCCCCGCGGGCGACGCGGGCCTGGGCGAGGGGCGTGGGCAAGAGCAGGGCCAAGGGCAGCGCAGGCAAAGACAAGGCTCAGGTCGGGCGTGTCCCCCTACGGGCGGATTTTGGACGACAGATAACAAGTGCCCCCACAATGCCCCCCACACCTATTCACAGGTAGTCAAACATCGTCCCCGCATCATTCTTGGACTATTTCTGGAAATATTCCTGTAGTGGGATAGGCCCGACTTGAGACAAGGCCAAGGGCGCGAGCTCCGACGTGGTGGAGCTCCGCTGGCGCGCTTCTGGCCTGGCTGGGCGCCTGGGCCTGCCCACCGAGCGGATCCCGTCGCTCGGCCTGGTCGAGCTGAGCGCCATGGTCGGCGGAGGAGGAGGAGGAGGAGGAGGAGGAGGAGGAGGAGGAGGAGGGGGATGGGGAGGAGGGGAAGGAGGAGGAGGAGGAGGAGGAGGAGGAGGAGGAGGAGGAGGAGGAGGAGCAGCAGATGCTGGCCCGGCGCGGCGAGGCGGGGTGGTCGTGCGTGTTCGTGGTGTGCCCCGCGGCACGGCGGCCGCCGCGGCCGGAGGGGTCGTCCTCGTCGACCTCGCGGCGCCCAGCCCAGACATCCGACGCCTCGATTTTTTCGAGACGCGGGCCCCCGACCTCCCGACCACTTCCCTGGGACCGGCTTTTCATCCCGAGCCGTCTTTTGACGGTCCCGAGGCCCCGCGAGGGCCCCGAGAGGCCAAGAACTCTGAAAAACCTGTCTCGATTTTTTGTTCGAGACGCCCGCTGTCTGGGAGGCACGCCCACGCCCATCCTGCCAGCGCCACTGCGCCTGGGCGGCGCGCGGCCCGCGGCCCGGCGCTCGGGCGCGCGCCCGGCCAGGGGGCGAGGCGGGGACGCAGGAGAGGCTGGCCATCGCTCGGACGTCCCTTCCCTGTTTGTTTGTTGCTGGATTTCGTGCGTGGTTTTCTTCGCCAAATGATCAAGGATGCTCCTCGATGGTCCTCGCCGAAGGAAAAATGCACACGTCCGAGCGATGCCAGGGAGGAGAGCCCGAGGAGAAGCAGGCGGGGCGGCAGGCGGGGCGGCCGAGCCTCGCTGCCCCGCGCCCCGTCCCCAGCGGCGTGGCCCGGGGCCTCACGGACCGATCCGCCCCCCCAGATAGAGGGGGGATGCATAGGTCGCCCCCTTCGGGTCTCGAGGGGTGCATCCTCGGGCCTGTCTCCCTACACGGGGATTTTCGACGAATATTAAAACATACACCAAAATTAATCGAAACATAATCCAAAAATAGTCTTCGGGCTTCGAGGGGCGCATCCCCAGCTGGGGTGGTCATCTGGTGGGGGCCTCGAGGGGGATGGGGGTGGGGACCCAGAGATCCGATGTCGTGATTTTTTCAGGCCGGTGTCCCCGGAAGTCTCGACCCATTCCCCAGGACCGGTTTTTCATTCTGAGTCGTGTTTTGACAGTCCCAGGGCCCAGCGAGGGCCGCTAGAGGCCGAAAATTTAGAAAAACCTCCGTCTTGATTTTTTCGATACGTTGGATCTCTGGGTTTGGTGGGGGCCTCGAGGGGGATTGGGGGTGGGGAGGGGCAGCGGCGGAACGGCACCGAGCGGCGGGGCATTCCGCGCTGGCTTCGGCTGCGGCGCCCCCGGCGAGCGAGCGACGGGAGGAGCTCGGGGGGTGCCGGCCCCTCGAGAGAGAGGCCAAACGGCGGCCCCCAGAGGCCAGACTTAAGTCGGGCCTGTCCCCCTGCAGGGGGATGTTCGACGAATAAGAAAAAAACAATAACAATCCAAAAGATAGTCCAAACATAGTCTGGGGCCTACTTTAAAATATGTTTGTTACCTTTTTGGGGTATGTTTGGGTTTTTTTTTGTTCGTCGAAAATCCCCCTGTAGGGGGACACGCGCGACATGAGGCCAGGCGGAGGGCCCAACCCAAGCACCGCAAAAACAGCGACGGCAGCAGCACAGCGGAACAGCGGCAGCAGAGGGCAGAACATCCGCCCCGATAAGAACCGCCCCGGCACGCGCAGCCGTCTAGTAAGCGCACGATAAAGAAGGAATCGAGCAGGGCAATGCTGTTTCATAAACGCCCAGGGCCGTTCAGTAAGCGCCAATTGTCCGGTCCGGGTGGTTTCTCCTCCCTTGAATCAGAGAAGGGCTCAGACGGGCAGGGAGCACGCAACAACAACAGCAACAGCAACAGCAACAGCAACAGCAACAGCAACAACAGCAACAACAGCAACAGCAACAGCAACAGCAACAGCAACAGCAACAACATCATCAACAACAGCAACAGCAACAACAGCAACAACAGCAACAACAGCAACAACAGCAACAACAGCAACAGCAACAGCAACAGCAACAACATCATCATCATCATCAACAACAACAACAGCAACAACAACAACAACAACAACAACAACAACAACAACAACAACAACAACACCAGCGACGGATCGGGGGCGCGCACGCGTGGACCAGCGATCCCTGGACCTGGCGCGCGGTCGCCAAAAACCTACGGAGCGGGGGAGGTGCCCTCCCCACAATGCGGCCGGCGCCGCCCCGCTCCGCGGCAGACATGTATGCGGAAATCCGCTATATTTCCCCTGGAGACGGGGCCCGTCGCGACTCCTCCGCGCCCCCCTGCTCCATGCTGGCGATCGCCGGAGCGAAGCAGCAGCGGCGGCAGGGGGGCACGCGGGGGAGCTGCCGCAGGGGGGGGGGCGGTTAACTAGGGGGCCACATGCGAACCCTACCCCTACCCTCCCCCTCAGAAGTCGTGGGGGGTGGGGGTAGGGCTTTCGCACGTGGCCCCCTAGTTGACCCCAGAGGAAGAAGAGAAGCGAGGACCCAGCGACAGCCGCTCTCCCCCTTGCGCACAAACAGGGGCCTCGTGCCGCGGCGAGGCCTCGGAGAGCGCGGGCGGCAGGCAGAGAGAGAGAGAGAGAGAGAGCGCGGTGCCTCCCGCCTCGACGAGGGGCTCCCGCGCGGGCGGTGGGCACGAGGGGCCCCGCGCGGGCGGCTCGGGGCGCGGGTCAGTTGCGGGAGCGGCCGAGGGGGGGGCGGCGTCCAAGGGGGGGGGGGGGGTGCAGATCGTGACCAGCGGCACGTGCGCGGCCCAGAGGTTGGGGGGCTGGGGACGTCATGAAATCAGAGGGGGGCACAGGACATCTGGGGAAATATAGAGTGGCCCCCGCCGTGAGATCCCCCTCCCCTAGTCTTATGCCGGGCCGGCCTGCCCCCCATACAGGGGGATTTTCGACGAAAAATGAAAGAATACCCCCGAAAATGCCCCAAGAAGGTCAGAACCAATTCAAGAAATAGTCCCCAGGCTACCTTTGGACTAACTTCTTACTATTCTGGGGATACCCATCGGTCGGAAGAAGTAGGTAGAAACATGAAGTAGGAAGGCGTTGGAAATAGATTGGGGTTCCGCACGCCTCCTGAAGAGGAAGGAAGAGGGATAACCACTCGACTCTTGAAGTGGGAAGGCGCTGAAAGCAGACTGGAATCTGGGAATCCAAAAATACCTACTTTCAACGACCGATGGGTATTTTGTATCTTTATTGTTTCGTCGAACATCCGCGTGTGGGGACAGGCCCGACTTAACCCCGGTCCTCACCCGCCTCTTGTCCGCCCCCCGACGGTCCGAGGGCGCCCTCCCGCACGGAGAGGAGGAGGGGGAGGAGGAGGAGGAGGAGGAGGAGGGGGAGGGGGAGGAGGAGGAGGAGGGGGGGAGGAGGAGGAGGGAGAGGAGGAGGAGGAGGAGGAGGAGGAGGAGGAGGAGAGGAGGAGGAGGAGGGAGGAGAGGAGGGAGGAGGAGGGGAGGAGGAGGAGGGAGGAGGAGGAGGGAGGAGGAGGGGGAGAGACAAGCTAGGTGCGCTCGCGTCATATCTGACGCCCTACCCCTTACTCTCATCCCTTACAACGGCGTAGATCTCCTCTCTATTCGCACGATCGGATGTCGCAACATTGCATAGCCTTCCATGCGAGCGAGAGGAGGCAGCAGAGGTTGTAGGGGAACCAAACAGTGGCATGAACATAAAGACCTCGGAGGCCCGCGCGGAGTTCTCGGATCGGCGCTGGACCCCCCCTCCCTGGCGCGCGGAGCGCGCGCGGAGCGGCGCCAGGGGCGGCGCCGGAGGCGCCGCCAGGGGGGGGGTCCAGCGCGGATGCGAGAGCTTCGCGCGGACCTCCGAGGTTTTGATGTTTACAGTATGCCACTTTCTGTTCGAAGGATTGCAAAAAAAAACCGAAGGATTGCAAAACCAACCCTGGGTTTTTTGCAATCCTTGGTTTTTTTGCAATCCTTTGCAATCCTCCGGGGTTTTGATGTTTACAGTCTGCCACTTGCTGTTCCCCTAAGGAAGGCAGGCGGGCGGCCGAGAGGGGCAGGCAGCGGGAAGAGCGCGGGCGAGGGGGGCGGGGGGCGAGCACGGGCAGCCCGGCAGCGGGGGACGACGGATGGGGCAGCCTGCAACGAGCCGCCGCGCGCGGGGGAAGCAGCGGAGGCGCCGGCGCGAGGAGGCGGCCGGCAAGGGCGATCTGCAGGAAGCAGCCCCCAGCAGGGCGGGGAGGAGGGTGCCATGCGCCCCAGCCCAGGGTCACCACCACGGGCGCGCAGCCATCACACATAGGGGACGGGGGCCCAAACAGTTCTTTTTTGATTCGCGGATCGAGAGCGCACCTCTTCCGGTCGAAGCTAAGCGGGCTGCGCAGAGCTTGAATTACGCAGAGAGAGAGAGAGAGAGGGGGGAGACCGGGGCCCAAACAGAAAGGGGGGGCATAGTCAGTGCGCCGCGAAAGACTCGGGCGCCTCCTCGATGGCAGCAGCGCAGAGGGTTGGCTCCTGCCCCGACCAGTCCCTCACGCGGGCCCGCGGAGGAGCATGCTTGGAAACAGATGACCAGGCCCCAGGGCCTGCGGCAAAAGACAAAGAAGAGCATCAACACCAGGAACACATATTCTCGCAGTTGCCCCGAAACGCGGGGCAGTTACGATAGTGTGAAAACGGAGTCAGCACCCCCGAAGTAAGCACAGCCCAGCAGGCGCCCTCGCTCTGGAATGCGCAGCCGATGAGCGGCACAGAACATCTCCCTCCAGCCTCCTCCTCCTCCTCCTCCTTGCTCGGTCCCCTGCGGCGCAGAATTCACAGGCCCCCTGCGGCGCAGAATTCAAACAGGCCCCCCACCCTACGGCGCAGAATTCACACAGGCGGAGGTGTCCACGCTTCTGCTACTACGATTCACGTTAGTGGTTAGTGCCAGTGTCAGAATCATCTTTTTTGTAGAAGGGGCTCTGTAACTTTGGATGGAGAAGATGATAAAGCAGCGCCCCACCTCTTTGGTGAGGTTGTCTGTGGATATTTCCCACTCCCCCACTGTCGGTGACTTGACTAGTCCCTCTGCTGTGGAATATTGGTTGGGCCTCATGGCCCAGGGGTGTGTCGCTGCAGTAATGGCTGGTCCACCGTGCGAGACATGAAGCGCTGCTAGACATAACAGAGTTGAGGCTGGGAGACCCTGCCCCAGATCACCCCACCCTGTGCAGAGGAAACAAGTTGACACAGGCAGTGGGCTCCTGAGGTCTATTTCTGATCGGCGAGTGGAAACTGGGACTCCCTGCGCTTATGGAGCACCCGGCTGTGGTGAACGTCGAGAGAACATCCCTTCTAAATAACGGCCCCCTCTCCTGCATAGACTGGTGGCGCAACCTGAAGTTCAGCTTCATCGGGTGGGCCAGTGCGAGTTCGGCCAGACGGCCGAGAAGCCCACTGGGCTACCTGCTGTTCACACCCCGTGCATGTCGTTGTCTCAGGGAGTTGGCAAGTCGGGGGACATGCACCCACCATGCCCACTCACGCGCCCTGGAGGGGAGGTCGGTCAGCGGGGAAACGCGCACATCCAGCGCCAAGACGTATCCGAATCCTTCAGAGTTCTGCCGCGTTTTGGCAGAGCAGTTCCTGGACCTGGTGACCCCCCCCCTGGACTTGCCCGACGACGTTGACCCGTACTCTGTGCCCCATGGACTCTTGCTATACCTTCCAGCGCGGAAGGGGGATCACGCTCGTTCGTCGCCCTCTCAACTCTGCCCACGGATGGTGTGCGCAGCACCTCTAGCTCTCGTAGCACCGGCTCTCAGAAACCGTCCGAGGCCTTCTTGGTTTTGAACCCCTGAGGGGCGTTCGCAGTACACTGTGACTTGAGGGGGGAGGTTCTGCTATCGTGCGCGCCGTACTTTGATTCGCAACGACACAGAATAAGGAGCTTTGCTTCAGGCCTTTGTCATTTCTGG
>CAUYUJ010006942.1:0-7500 GCA_963575745.1 Prorocentrum cordatum | reverse complement strand
ACGACGCCGAGGTGCCCCGCATCAGGCCAAAAGTAGCACGGTGGGGGTATTGGATAAGTAAGGAGCCCTTGGGGAAAGAATCCAGGGTCTGGAGGCCGGTGGAACTCCGATCGAGGCTTGGCCATGGATACCACCGCCGCCCTCATCAGAGAAGGAACCCTCCAGGGTCTGCAGCCTCCTGGGCGCATTCCTTAACCAACACCCCCACCGCAAACCTGGGGTCTCTACCAGCAGCAGTCCTGTTCCAACATCCTTCAGCATTGCGCTCGTTGCGAGGATGGTGGTCGGGAGATTTCTGGATCAGATTCCGCACGTGCCTTCGATCCGGCAACGAACAAACACACCTCAGGGAGATGCAGGTCAGTCAGTCAGTCGAAGCCGTGTGTCAGAAGGCACATGAGCAATATGGCGCACTTCACGCGCCAAGCAGAATGAACGCACAGCCTGCTGCCAGTCTCGAACTGGGATTGTGCGTAACTGGTCACTTGAAACCTCAAGACTGGCATACATCACTTGCAAGCTTGTACAACTCGTCGGACCACGTCTGTCGCGGTCTGCCTCTCTTCCGCTTGCCGGAGGGGGGGCGGAGGTCGAGGGAGGACGGCTTGAAAATAGCTGAACGCAAAGGGATCATCTCCCTGCCCAGACCCCCGACGTCATGATTTTTTCATGACGCGACCCCCAGAGGTCCAGACCCATTCCCCGGGACCGGTTTTTCGTCCCGTGTCGTTTTTTGACGGTCCCGAGGTCCGGTGAGGGCCCTCCGAGGCCGAAAATAGCAAAAAACCTCCCGTCGTGATTTTTACCTAACAGCGAAGACTGATAGGTTTCTAGTGGTGTCAAAAGAAAGCAGCAGATGACTCCACAAGGGGGTCTGGGCGGCATCCGGGGAGCTGTGTCCGAACTCGTGTCCGAACTCATTTTCCGCAAACAGTCACACACTTCGTGCTCTTCGACCTCCCAGAACTCCATTCCCGGGCCACATTCTGAATGCCCGGAGCCAACTGTAAGCCACTTCGTGCTCTTCGACTTCCCAGAACTCCATTCCAGGGCCACATTTTGAATGCCCGGAGCCAACTGTAGGCCCTCGTGCTCTTCGACCTCCCAGAACTCCATTCCCGGGCCACATTTTGAATGCCCGGAGCCAACTGTAGGCCACTTCGTGCTCTTCGACTTCCCAGAACTCCATTCCCGGGCCACATTTTGGATGCCCGGAGCCAACTGTAGGCCACTTCGTGCTCTTCGACTTCCCAGAACTCCATTACCGGGCCACATTTTGGATGCCCGGAGCCAACTGTAGGCCACTTCGTGCTCTTCGATTTCCCAGAACTCCATTCCCGGGCCACATTTTGGATGCCCGGAGCCAACTGTAGGCCACTTCGTGCTCTTCAAGTTCCCAGAACTCCATTCCTGGCATGATTTTGAATGCCCGGAGCCAACTGTAGGCCACTTCGTGTTCTTCTAGTTCCCAGAACTCCACTCCTGGGCCACATTTTGAATGCTGAGGCAGGCTGATGCTGCGGCCGAGGCAGGCTGAGGCTGAGGCAGGCTGAGGCTGAGGCCGAGGCTGAAGGCAGACTGAGGCTGAGGCGGAAGCAGACTGAGGCTGAGGCTGAGGCAGGCTGAGGCTGAGGCTGAAGCAGGCTGATGCTGAGGCAGGCTGAGGATGAGGCTGAGGCTGAAGCAGGCTGAGGCTGAGGCAGGCTGAGGCTGAGGCCGAGGCTGAAGGCAGACTGAGGCTGAGGCTGAAGCAGGCTGAGGCTGAGGCTGAGGCAGGCTGAGGCTGAGGCAGGCTGAGGCTGAGGCTGAGGCAGGCTGAGGCTGAGGCTGTGACTGTGACTGCCGTTGCCACTGCGACTGTCATCGCGAATGCGACTACGACTGCGAGAACAGCAGAATTCTACAACTGGATTCTCATCTGAATCTTAAGGGGAATGCTTCCAGATATGCTCCTACACATCGCTGTTAGGTTGCTTTGCCGGGATAAAATCATATGACTCGAGGAGGTCTGGGTTACAAGCCACACTGAAGAAACACATGAGCCGACGCTGCAAAAGGAACGCTGCTGAGCTTCACCTGGCGGTCTGCGCGAGCCAACGCGCTCTCGTTCGACACCTGGCCGACGTACGAACGCTGGATGCCTCAGATTTTTCGCAAGCGCCTTTGAAGGGGCCCCAGGACACACAAATAAATACACACAAATAAATGAATTCCCCATATTTTCCTATGTTTTCTGGGCTTCTGCCTTCCCCCCCACTTCCCATATTTTCCCATATTTTCTTGGGAATCGAGGATTAATTGTGTCTGTGTGTTTCCTTCCCTCCTGAACCTCGCTTGGAAGGCGTCGATGCGCGCCAGCTCGCCCAGCTTAAACCACGACGTGCGCAGGCTGTACAACAGTTTCGTCATGTTTCGTCTGCACGCGCGCTTCATAGACGAGCATGTTCCTGTTCACTGGGATGCTGCTGCGGCTCCAGGAGGCATCACGGAGGAGACGGTGCCCGCGGCATCCTGGAGGAGACGTTGCCCGTGTAGGGCACGTGGATGGCACTGGGGACCGCTTGCGGGCGACACAGGCTGCCGACGACCAGCGCGCACGAGCCCGTGCGGCACCAGAGGCGGCCGGCGGCGCCGTGGTGGCCGGCCAGGTGGCCTCTGCTGCTCCTGCCGCTGCTGCTCCCTACATTCCAGCCTGGCGCGGGCGACGTCGGTGAGGCTGGCACTGGCGACGCCCACCTGCAGCCAGGCGGCGGCGCTGGGGACGACTTCGATTTCGATGCGCTCGAGCCCGGGTTATGTTGCATCCTCGGGGGACCTTGTCTGTCCCGTCGCGGCCCTATCCGCGTCGAATCCGTGTCGAATCCATGTCGGACGCGTCGGATCCGTGTCGAATCCGTGTCGAATCCGCGTCGAATCCACGCCAAATCCGCGTCGAGTCCGCATCGAGCACGCGCCGGGTCCCAAAAAGATACTAATTTTTGGGACAGGCGAGGTCCCCCGAAGATGCAATAGAGCCCGGGGGCCAGGCCGAGTTCCTGCACGTCGTCGGCCATGGGGAGGAGAGCACGGTCAACGGGAAGGGCAAGGACCTCGCCGAGCACCCAGGATAGCCGGTCCAGAGGTCCCAGCTCGAAAATTATAGCCGGAGTGCAGTATCCCCAAACAGGGTTTTTAGACCCACTGCGGTTTCCAAGGTCGATTGCGTGCCCGTCCAGTGCGGGCTGGCATGGCATGTTAAAACATGCCTCCTCCTCCTCCTCCTCCTCCTCCACCTCCTCCACCTCCTCTTCATCCCGAACGGCATCTCGGAGCCCAGAGTTGCGAGGATGTCTCCAGCGTAACGGGCTGGACCACCTCGCGCGCGGCATTTCGGACCCCAGAGTTGCGACGATGTCTCGGGCGAAACGTGCTGCGAGGAAGTCTCAGGCGAAACGGGCCGGACCACCTCGAGCGCGGCGTCTCAGAGCTCCGAGTTGCGGGGGCCTCCTAGGGCCTCCTGGGACCTCCTGGTGACCTCCTGGGGCTTCCTCCTGGGCCTCCTGTGGCCTCCTGGACCCCACCTGGGGCTTCCTGAAGCCTCTTGGGGCTCCCAGGGGGGGATATCTAACATGTGGCCGTCGGGGCCCCCCAAAATGGGGGGGCAGGAAAAATCAACGAATCGACACCGGATGTATATTAACTTGACACGTTCTGATAGGGGGCCTCCTGGGGCCTCCTGGGAGCATCCTGGGAATCTCCTGCGGACCCCTGGGGCCTGTCCTGGGCGTCCTGCGGCCTCCTGAAGCTCTCTGGGGCCTCCTGGGGCTCCCAGGGTCCCAGGGGGGATATGTAACATGTGGTCTTCTGGGCCCCCAGGCTGGACCACCTCTTGCGCAGCATCTGAGAGCTCAGAGTTGCAGGAATGTCTTGTGCGAAACGGGCCGGACCAACTTGCGTAGGGCATCTCAGAGCTCAGAGTTGCGAGGATGTCTCAGGCGAGATGGGCCGGACCACCTCGCGCAGGGCATCTCGGAGCCCAGAGTTGCGAGGATGTCTCAGGCGTAACGGGCTGGACCACCTCGCGCGCGGCATCTCGGACCCCAGAGTTGCGACGATGTCTCGGGCGAAACGTGCCGCGAGGAAGTCTCAGGCGAAACGGGCCGGACCACCTCGAGCGCGGCGTCTCAGAGCTCCGAGTTGCGTGGGCCTCCTGGTGCCTCCTGGGACCTCCTGGTGACCTCCTGGGGCTTCCTCCTGGGCCTCCTGTGGCCTCCTGGACCCCGCCTGGGGCTTCCTGAAGCCTCTTGGGGCTCCCAGGGGGGGATATCTAACCTGTGGCCGTCGGGGCCCCCCAAAATGGGGAGGGGGCCACAAGAGCAGGAAAAATCAACGAATCGACACCAGATGTGTATTAACTTGACACGTTCTAATAAGGGGCCTCCTGGGGCCTCCTGGGAGCCTCCTGGGAATTTCCTGCGGACCCTTGGGGCCTGTCCTGGGCGTCCTGCGGCCTCCTGAAGCTCTCTGGGGCCTCCTGGGGCTCCCAGGGTCCCAGGGGGGATATGTAACATGTGGTCTTCTGGGCCCCCAGGCTGGACCACCTCTTGCGCAGCATCTGAGAGCTCAGAATTGCGAGAATGTCTTGTGCGAAACGGGCTGGACCACCTTGCGCACGGCATCTCAGAGCTCAGTTGCGAGGATGTCTCAGGCGAGATGGGCCGGACCACCTCGCGCAGGGCATCTCGGAGCCCAGAGTTGCGAGGATGTCTCAGGCGAAACGGGCTGGACCACCTCGCGCGCGGCATCTCGGATCCCAGAAATGCGACGATGTCTCGGGCGAAACGTGCTGCGAGGAAGTCTCAGGCGAAACGGGCCGGACCACCTCGAGCGCGGCGTCTCAGAGCTCCGAGTTGCGTGGGCCTCCTGGGGCCTCCTGGGACCTCCTGGCGACCTCCTGGGGCTTCCTCCTGGGCCTCCTGTGGCCTCCTGGACCCCACCTGGGGCTTCTGAAGCCTCTTGGGGCTCCCAGGGGGGGATATCTAACCTGTGGCCGTCGGGGCCCCCCAAAATGGGGGGGGGCCACAAGAGCAGGAAAAATCAACGAATCGACACCGGATGTTTATTAACTCTGATAAGGGGCCTCCTGGGGCCTCCTGGGAGCCTCCTGGGAATTTCCTGCGGACCCCTGGGGCCTGTCCTGGGCGCCCTGCGGCCTCCTGAAGCTCTCTGGGGCCTCCTGGGGCTCCCAGGGTCCCAGGGAGGATATGTAACATGTGGTCTTCTGGCCCCCCAGGCTGGACCACCTCTTGCGCGGCATCTGGGAGCTCAGAGTTGCGAGAATGTCTTGTGCGAAACTGGCCGGACCAACTTGCGTAGGGCATCTCAGAGCTCAGAGTTGCAAGGATGTCTCAGGCGAGACGGCCAAGTGATAATTACCAGAAGCTGGTCAGAAGTCTCAGGCGAAACGGGCCGGACCACCTCGAGCGCGGCGTCTCAGAGCTCCGAGTTGCGGGGGCCTCCTGGTGCCTCCTGGGGCATCCTGGGGACCTCCTGGGGCTTCCTCCTGGGCCTCCTGTGGCCTCCTGAGCTCCACCTGGGGGTTCCTGAAGCCTCTTGGGGCTCCCAGGGGGGATATCTAACCTGTGGCCGCTTGGGCCTCTCAAAATGGAAAGGGAAAATCAACGAATCGACACCGGATGTGTATTAACTTGACACGTTCTGATAGGGGGCCTCCTGGGGCCTCCTGGGGCCTCCTGGGAGCCTCCTGGGAATCTCCTGCGGACCCCTGGGGCCTGTCCTGGGCGTCCTGCGGCCTTCTGGAGCTCTCTGGGGCCTCCTGGGGTCCCAGGGTCCCAGGGAGGATATGTAACATGTGGTCTTCTGGGCCCCAAGGCTGGACCACCTCTTGCGCGGCATCTGGGAGCTCAGAAGTGCGAGAATGTCTTGTGCGAAACAAGCCGGACCACCTTGCGCACGGCATCTCAGAGCTCAGTTGCGAGGATGTCTCAGGCGAGACGGGCCGGACCACCTCGCGCAGGGCATCTCAGAGCTCAGACGTTCGAGGATGTCTCAGGCGAGCTCCCAGGGTCTCAGGGAGGATATGTAACATGTGGTCTTCTGGGCCCCCAGGCTGGACCACCTCTTGCGCGGCATCTGGGAGCTCAGAGTTGCGAGAATGTCTTGTGCTGCGAGGATGTCTCAGGCGAGACGGGCCGGACCACCTCGCGCAGGGCATCTCAGAGCTCAGAAGTTCGAGGATGTCTCAGGCGAAAACGGGCCGGACCACCTCGCGCATTTCATCCCAGACAAGAAAAAACCAGAAAAAATAAAAAAAAACAAAAAAAAAAAAAATCTCAGAGCTCAGAAGTTCGAGGATGTCTCAGGCGAAACGGGCCGGACCACCTCTCGCGCGGCATCTCCGAGGTCAGAGTTTCGAGGATGTCTCAGGCGAAACGGGCCGGATCACCTCGCGCAGGGCATCTCAGAGCTCAGAGTTTCGAGGATGTCTCAGGCGAAACAGCCCAGACCACCTCTCGCACGGCACCTCGGGGCTCAGAGTTTCGAGGATGTCTTAAGCGAAACGGCCCGGACCACCTCTCGCGCGGCGTCCCGGAGCGCAACTTTTCGAGGATGTCTCAGGCGAAACGGCCAATCCCAGCCAACTCAGAAACGAGAGTTGTGAGGATGTCTCAAGCGAAACGGCCCGGAACATCAGATTTTCGTGAGGATGTCTGTGCTCCGACTTCCCTCGGCCGGAATTAGCTTCTATCACAAAAGCACCCCGTTCAGCAAGCTGTTTGGGGGAAAAAAAAAAGGCGGCGGGGGCTGACGGGCCCCCGCGGCCGCGAGGTTCGCGTTCGGTCGGGCATGTCCCCCTACAGGCCGATTCTGGGCGATATATATATATATATATATATATATATATATATATATAACTCCAGAAAAGCGCCCGCAAACATCAAATAACCTATAACCTATATATATAATATATATAATATAATATATAATTACGTCCGAAAGCACCCGCAAACATCAAGGAAAATGCTCGACAGAGTAGTCCCCAGACTATTTTGGGGACTGTCTTTGGATACTCCTCCCGTGGAGTGCCACGCCCGACCCGCAACTCGGCGAGCCGCGCGAGCGCTGCGCGGTGTTGGGGCCTGCCGCTGTGCGCGGAGCATGTAGCCCGCGTGAGGCAAACTGCATGGGGCCTCCTGGGGAAGTCACGGAGCCGTTGGGGAACTTCTGGCAGGCGAGGATGTGATGGGGACAGGCAGCAGCAGAGGCCCGGTCAAACCAAAAGGTTGGCCCGTGAACGGGCGGGGCACGATATGGAAAATGAGAGCAGTGCGACCTGCATGCATGATGCGAAAGACGTGCAAGACGAGTGAGCCTCCGGCGCCGCCCCTGGCGCGCTCCGCGCGCCAGGGACGCCGGTCCGAGAAATCCGCGCGGACCTCCGAGTTTTTATGTTTATGCCACGTTGTGTTCCCCTATGAAAGGGGCCCTGGGGCACACAGA
>CAUYUJ010006941.1:0-50099 GCA_963575745.1 Prorocentrum cordatum | reverse complement strand
GAAGAGGGACCGCCCGAGGTGCGGACGCGCTGCTGCAGGCGGCGGCCGAGAGCGCCGACGCGCAGAACTGCGAGATGTCCACGCCGCTCGACCCGGACGCCGCGCAGCACGCGGGCGCGCCGGGCGGCGCGGGCGACCAGGACCTTCGTGTCCTCCTCGTGGTGCTTCTCCTCCGCCCCCGCCCGTCAGCATGCTTCTCCTCCGTCTCGGTCTTCGTCTCCTCCTCCTCCTCCTCCTCCTCCTCCTCCTCCTCGTCTCTCCTCCTCCTCGTCCTCCTCCTCCTCCTCCTCCTCCTCCTCCTCCTCGTCCTCCTCCTCCTCCTCCTCCTCCTCCTCCTCGCTGGGCACGGGGAGGACGCCAAGAAACACTGTCCCCCAGGGCAGACTCATTGAGGATGCGGGGGAAAGGCGATCGCAATCTCGTTGAACCTCAGTGTCCTTTATCCGATCCCTGTCCCCATCCCCATCCCCTTCGAGACCCCCACCAGATTACCACCCCAGTTGGGGATACACCCCTCGAAACCCGAAGGGAACGACCTATATCCCCATCTAGGGGGGTAAATCGGCCAGTGGGGCCCAGGCCAAGCCGCTGGGGATGGGGATCGGATAAACGATACTCAGAACCGAGGCTAGAGTATGCCGGCGGTTCCGAAACGCCCTCAGGGGCACCAGGAATCCGTGAGAGTCCGCAGGAAGGAGGACAGAGCGCAGAGAAGGAGGTGAGGCCCAAGCCTGCCGAATATTCCCTTGATGTGATGCTACTCGTGGGCTGTGAGCGGCACTGCTCCACTGAAAACGCTGGGCCTGCCTAACCAAAGCTTCCCGGCAAGAGTCGGATGCACGAGGCGCGAGGAACCTTTCAACCTTGTGTTGCAGGTGGTGGCTCTCGGAGGGAAGAGCGCAGAGGGCAGTGGGGGTCGTGCAGTTTCGAACCATGCCCCGAAGCCGATATTGCCTCAAAAGGCGATGGTTCCCCCAAGCCACCACACATTCCCGATCGTCTTCAACATCAGCAAAACGAGCGATGCTATCCTGGCAAGCTTTGGAAGGACTGGCGGACCGCGGTCCTGTACATGGCGGTCCGGCCACGTGCTCAAGAGACCGTGCTCAAGGGATCAAAGGGAGCAGCAGATGTGGCCGCCTTACCGCTGTGGCGGACATGCAGGCGTTTGTAGTTTTTACACGTCGTCTGTGGTCGGCCTTTCTGTTCGCTTTCGAGATACCCCTCTTGAAGGACAGCGGACATTATTCTCTGCCCTCTCTTCTCGGATCGTTCTTCCTTCCCTTGTCCGCCCTTCCTGTTGGTCAATGTTGCTCCTCTTCCTTCTCCTTTTCCTTATCATTATCTCTCCTCCTTATCATCCGCCTCCTCCTTCTCTTCCTCCTCCTTCTTTTACTCATGTTCCTCCCCCTCATTTCTCCCTTCTCTCTTCCTCCTTGCTGCTCCCCTCCTGCTCCTGCTGCTGCTCCTCCTCCTACTCCTCTTCCTGCTGCTCCTCCTCCTCCTCCTCCTTCTCCTTATGGTCATGGTTGCTTGTGCATGCTGTGAGGCGCCAGGAGGCTGCGTTCAGTACAGTTTGTTGGTGGAGCTGGGCAATTTTGAGTAAGTCGCAGGTGTATTGCTGTGCTTCTTTGGGCGGTCTGCTGGTCTTGATTCAGGCATGGAGGGATGAAGCTATGCAGCTGGTGTCGGGCAGCGAGGTTGTCTTCGAGGGTGGCGATCCCACTTTTGAGTTGCATTGTTTACTTTGTGGGCTTTGAAGTTGCCCGGTCATCAGTGGAGGTTCTTGCATTGTGTAGCCCCGTATTGGGTCACCTTGCTGGTGACGTATTCATTCGAATAGGCTTTCGTTGGTAATCGGGCTTCAACATCAACTTGTGCATCGTTTACGGGTTGGTCTTCTTCGCGGGCAAGTTCAAGGGAGGCTTGCGTTTGTGAGTCATTAGCTCGCTTCGCGACTGGTACCATCTCATCTCATCGCCTCCTCTTTCCTGCTCCTCCGCCTCATCCTCCTCCTCCTCCTTCTCCTTCTCCTTGTCCTCATTCTCATCCTTCTCGCCTCCTGCTTCTCCTTCTTGTCCCTCTTCTCCGCCGACGACGATGCCGACGCCAAAGTCGACCATCGACGTCGACTCCGATTCCGACTCCGTCGCCGCCGCCGCCGCCGACGACGACGGCGTCACCGCCGACGACGCGAACGCCAATGCCGACGGCGACGGAGGTCCCTGGAGGCCGGCGCAGAAAGGGCAGAGGACGTCCGAACCTCTCGCCCCAGGCCGCATGATCTCCGAAGTTTGCCACCTCCGACGCCGACTCCGCCGACGCCGACGGCTATGACTCTGACTCTGGCGGCGACGACGACGAGAGCGACGAAGACGACGATGCGACACGACGTCGAGGACGACGACGACGACGATGGCAACGCTGACTCTGAATCCGACGACGACGACGACGACGACGACGACGACGACGCGACGACGAGCGACGAGCGACGAGCGACGAGCGATGAGAATGTCTCCGCCGCTGCCGCCGGCGACGACGACGACGACGATGACGACGAAGACGACGACGACGACGACGACGACGACGACGACGACGACGACGACGACGACGAGCAGGCCGCCGACCGTGCTGCCACCGCCCGCGACGCTCACGAGGACGGCTCGCCGACGACGCCGACGGCGGCGGCGACGCTGCCCGAGCGCGCGCCGGCGCGGAGGACGAGGACGACGCCGAGGAGGACGGCGCCGCGATCTTCTCGTTGTTCGAGCTGCTGCGGGCGGCGGAGCAGCCAGCGGCCACCTCATACTCTCTCCTCCTCCCTCATCCGCTCTTTCCCCTCCTCCTCCAACTTTGCCATCCTTCTCCTCCCCTCCCTCCCTCTCTCTCTCTCTATCCCCCCCCCGCTCTCCCTCCCTCACTCCTTCTCTCTTCTCCCTTCCTCCTCCCCTCGCTCCCTCTGTTCCCACTCCCCCCTCATCTTCTTGCTCGTCCTCCCCCCCTCATCTCTTTGCTCATCCTTGAGGAGGAGAGGGTGGAGGAGTAAAAGAACGGAGGATGAGGGAGGAGCGAGGAGGGCGAGGAGGAGGAGGAGGAGGAGGAAGAGGAGGAGGAGGAGGAGGAGGAGGACTAGGAAGAGGAGGAGGAGGACAGTGGCGATCCGGAGGGTCAGGCGGGAGAGGTCCAATTCGGAAGTCGAATTCGGAAGTCGGAATTCTGAATTCGGATATCCGGATTCCGAGTTCCGGGTTCCAGATTCCAGGTTCCGGATTCGACCTCCGAATTCGGATATCCGGATTCCGGGTTCCGGGTTCCGGGTTCAAGGTTCCGGATTGGACCTCCGCGGATATCCAGATTCCGGGTTCCGGGTTTAGGACCTCCGAGTTCCGGGTTCCGGGTTCCAGGTTCCGGATTGGACCTCCGAGTTCGGATATCCGGATTCCGGGTTCCGGGCTCCAGGTTCCGGATTGGACCTCCGAATTCGGATATCCGGATTCCGGGTTCCGGGTTCCGGGTTCCAGGTTCCGGATTGGACCTCCGAATTCGGATATCCGGATTCCGGGTTCCGGGTTCCGGGTTCCAGGTTCCGGATTGGACCTCCGAATTCGGATATCCGGATTCCGGGTTCCGGGTTCCGGGTTCCAGGTTCCGGATTGGACCTTCCGAATTCGGATATCCGGATTCCGGGTTCCGGGTTCCGGGTTCCAGGTTCCGGATTGGACCTCCGAATTCGGATATCCGGATTCCGGGTTCCGGGTTCCGGGTTCCAGGTTCAGGTTCCGGATTGGACCTCCGAATTCGGATATCCGGATTCCGGGTTCCGGGTTCTGGGTTCCAGGTTCCGGATTGGACCTCCGAATTCGGATATCCGGATTCCGGGTTCCGGGTTCCGGGTTCCAGGTTCGGGATTGGTCCTCCAAATTCGGATGTCCGGATTCCGGGCTCCACGTCCGAATCCGGATATCCGGGTTCCTGTTTCCAGGTTCCAGGTTCGGGATTGGTTTTTCGAATTCAAATATCAGGAATCCATGGTCCGGGATCGTGGCTCCGGATTGGACCTCCTGATTCCGGGCTCCGGGTTTCCGTTTGCAGGTTTGGATTGGACCTCCAAATTCGGATACCCCGATTCCGGGTTGCAGGCCCTATAGATTGGATCTCCGTGTTCAGATATCCGGATTCTGCGTTCCGATTTGACTTTCAAATTCGGATATTTGGATTCTGGGTTCCGTGTTCTGGGTTCGTGGGTCTGGATTGGGTTTTCGACTTGGACGATCTTGATTATGTGTCCGGGTTCTGGACCCCAGTTTCTTGATAGGACCTCAGAATTCGGATATATGGATTTTGGGTTCTGGGTTTCACGTTTCAGGTTGGCATGCGAATTCGGAAGGAGCAGTAGGAGGAGGAGAAGGCCTTAGAGGAGAAAACAGAAGAGGAACAGGAGAAATCGATGGTGAAATCGATTGTGAGATCGAGACAGGAGATACTCAGTGAGATCGATGATCGATGGTAAAATCGAGTAGGCGATAGGTAATGCAGTTGATAGTGATATCGATTGAACTATCGACAGAGTGATCCATAGTGAGAACGACATTGAGATCGATAGTGACATCGACAGTTGTACCGACAGCGCGATCGATTGCGAAATCGAAGGGAGGGCATAGGTTGGACCTGCTATGACATGGATTGTGAAATCGATGGTATGATCTACTGTGGGTTTGATTGGGTTTGTCGTGCGATCGGATTGGAAATCGTTAGGGAGATCGAATGGAACGAGCAGCGCGTTTGCAAGGAAACTCGATATCTAGATCCATCGTGTGATCGATCGAGAAACGGCGAGAGATAGAGAGAGAGAGAGATTGAGAGAAATCGCCACTGGGGAACGATAGTAATGTCGAATGTGAGACAATGATTCTTCCTCGCTTCCCCGAAACGCCTTTTCACGACGATTATCACCCAAAGGATGGTCGTTTCGCCACGGCGTGGCCAACGCCAGCATGTCTTCATCTCCTCCTCCCCCATATCCTCCTCCTCCTCGTCCTCCTTTTCGCTTACTCCCTAGCTCCAATCTGTCGCCGTCCATCCTGTCAGAGTCGAAAGCGCTGGCCGTAAGGCCCCAGCCATGCCTTGTTTTCAACGGGGCGTCAGCAGACCTTGTGATCAACTAGGGCGAATCGGCTAAAGTGGCAAGGCGGTGAAACTCTGCAAGCATAGTGTCGACGAGCTGGTTGGAACTGTTCGAGGCAAGACAGCCGCGTTCTGTATGCCGGATGGCCACTCTTCAGGGTAAGGACAGCCACGTCTACAACGCCTCTTTCTTTTGCGGCCGCTGGCGCGGGACGTCTGGATCCTGCTTCATATAGCCTCTTGCATAACGCTGCCTCTGGTCTGCCCGCTGTCGTAGTTGCCAATTGTTCTTCACGCGGAAAATTGCAGTCCAGTACACCCAATAGCGTCCAGCTGTCATCTCCCGCGCTGGCGGGGTGAGGTCGTTGATAAAATCATCGAACTGCTCGCACGCCTGCGTGTCCACGCCGACAGTGTAGCGGCTCACTTCGGGCCTGCGACAATCAACTTCGGGCAAGTTTGTGAGACACCATTCGTGATTGTCTCTGTGGAGCTGGTCCAACAATATGACCATGTCTGCGAACTTTTCCGTGAGTGGTGGATAGCATTCTCGCTTCGATCTCGCCATGGCCAGGAGGTTGCAAGCATTGTCGTAGAAGACGGCTTGCGGTTCGTGCCCTTTCGCAATCAATTTGCCAATGAGGCGTAAGAGCATGGCGTAGACCAGCTGAAGTGATTCTCCACGAAGTAGCTCGCAAAAGCTGAGAACCTGTCCACATTGTAACACAAATGTTTGCATGCCTCCAGTCTCCCGTCGGGCAGTATAGCTCTTGGCCTCTTTATCGACTGGGCAGCCCTTCGCTGCTGCCAAGTCTTTGCCACTAATGTCCAGCCAGTTGTCTGGAATGGCGGGTGCACAACCCCGCGCGCGCGCGGCTTTCGCGCGCTGGCCGATTTTTTGTCGCCCCTTGGCGAACTTGCCTCGGACACGCATCTTTTTAGCGGCAAGCTTCGATGATACTGGCCCTTCTGTGGGTACCGGCTCACCTTGTGTGGTTCGAGCAGCTTCCTGGCGAGCGTCGCCGACTGGTCCCCCAGCTTTGCTGAAGTCCACCGACCTCTTCAGGTTGAGGCTGACAGTGCGCGTGAAACCAGCGGACGCACCAATGGGATGTCAATTATCCCGTCAAAGCAACCTAACAGCGATGTGTAGATGCATATCTGGAAGCATTCTCCTTAAGATTCAAACCAGAATCCGGTTGTAGAACTCTGCTGTTCTCAAAGTCGCAGTCGCATTCGCGATGACAGTCGCAGTGGCAACGGCATTCGCAATCACAGCCTCAGTCTCAGCCTGCCTGAGTATCAGCCTGCCTCGATCTCAGCCTCAGCCTGCCTCAGCCTGCCTCAGCCTCAACCTCAGCCTGCTTCAGCCTCGCTCAGCCTCAGTCTGCCTTCAGCCTCAGCCTCAGCGTCAGCCTCAGCCTCAGCCTCAGCCTGCCTCAGTTGAGCCTGCATCAGCCTCTGCGTCTGCGTCAGCCTGCCTCAGCGTCTGCCTCAGCGTGCCTCAGCCTCACTCTTAGCCTCAGGCTCAGCCTCAGCCTCAGCCTCAGCCTGCCTTCAGCCTCAGCCTCAGCCTCAGCCTCAGCCTCAGCCTCAGCCTCAGCCTCAGCCTCAGCCTGCCTCAGCCTCAGCCTCAGCCTCAGCCTCAGCCTCGGCGTGCCTTCAGCCTCAGCCTCAGCCTCAGCCTCAGCCTCAGCCTGCCTCAGCCTCAGCCTGCTGCATCTCAGCCTCAGCCTCAGCCTCAGCCTGCCTCAGCCTCAGAGTCTGCCTCAGCCTCAGTCTGCCTTCAGCCTCGGCCTCAGCCTCAGCCTGCCTCGGCCTCAGCCTGCCTCAGCCTCAGCCTCTGCCTCTGCCTCACCCTGCGTCAGCCTCAGCCTCAGCGTGCCTCAGCCTCAGCGTCAGCCCAAGCCTCAGGGCCTGAGCCTCCAGGCATTCAAAATGTGGCTCGGGAATGGAGTTCTGGGAAGTCGATGAGCACGAAGTGGCCAACAGTTTGCTCCGGGCATTCAAAATGGCGCCCGGGAATTTAAGTCCAAGAGCACGAAGTGGCTTAGAGTTGGCTCCAGGCATCCAAAATGTGGCCCGGGAAGGTAGTTCTGGGAAGTCGGAGAGCACGAAGTGGCTTACACTTGGCTCAGGGCATCCAAAATTTCGCCCAGGAATGGAGTTCTGGGAAGTCGAAGAGGGCGAAGTGGCCTACAGTTGGCTCCGGGCATCCAAAATGTGGCCCGGGAATGTAGTTCTGGGAAGTCGAAGAGGACGAAGTGGCCTACAGTTGGCTCCGGGCATTCAAAAATTGTCCGAGGAATGGAGTTCTGGGGCGTCGAAAAGCACGAAGTGTGTGACTGTTTGCTTAAAACGGAGACCGGTTCTCGCTGTCCGGATGCCGCCCACACCACCCTGTGGAGTCCAGATGCTCTCTTTTGATCCCACTAGAAACCTATCAGCAAAAACTGTTAGGTAAAAAGCTTGCCCTGGCCAGAACCTAAGCACACGCGAAGCGTGCGCGGTCCTACTATCATATATCCTAGTCGGAGGTTGAAGGGTGTGTCCGAACAGAAACGGAAACCCCCTCTACCGGGGAATCGATTTCGGTTTCGGGTTCGCGTCGTGCGTGCCGTCTGCGCGTGCGCGCGTGCGGGCGAGACGAAGCTGCGCGGGCGGGCGAGAGGAAATACTCCTGTGGCTGAGCCGCCGTCGGACCAAGTGTTCCTGAGCCGGCGCGCGGTGGCGCCAGTGTCCAGGGGGAGCGCTGCTGGACCACATGTTTCTCATCCAGCATACGGTGGCCCGCGGGGTCTCGCCGACGTTCCGTCGGTGTCCCGCTAGTGTTCCACCGTCGGTCATGTATTTCAAAAAATCGCCCCCTGCGGCGAGCGACGAGACTGGGATCAATCGTGAGAGTAATCGTGAGATCAACTGGGAGATCGATCGGGAAATCCGAACATGAGATCGATAATAAGATCGATGTGAGATCGACCGTGAGATCGACAGGTAGATCGATCGTTAGATCGCTTGTGGGATCGATGCTGAGATCAATCGGGTGGTCGATCGTGAGATCGAGCCGGTGAGATCGATCGTGAGATCGAAAGTAACATCGTTCGTGCGAGCGATATCGTTCGAGTGATCGACAAATACATCGACAGTGAGATCGATCATGACAT
Source organism: Prorocentrum cordatum (assembly GCA_963575745.1). Lineage (NCBI taxonomy): Eukaryota > Dinophyceae > Prorocentrales > Prorocentraceae > Prorocentrum > Prorocentrum cordatum. Next base: position 41,811 of record CAUYUJ010006941.1, on the reverse strand, counting down.
TGACGTGAGATCGATCGTGATATCGATAGCGAGACTCGTGAGATCCACTGCGGGGTTGATAGTGAGATCGATCGAGAGGTCGATCGTCATATCGTACGTGAGATCGAAAGTGAGATCGTTCAAGCGATCGATCATGACATCGATAGTGAGATCGATGATGAGATTGATGAGAGATCGACGGTGAAATTGATCGTGATATCGATATTCAGATCGATCGTGATATCCTCCAGTGAGATCGATGGTGGTCGATCGGGAGGTCGATCGATTGAGGCGTTGGGTCCTCCCCCCCTCAACCTCCTTATCACCCGAAGAGCGGGGTATCATATATCCCTCACCTGGCTGTCATTCAGCGGCCCGCACTTGTGGCCCAAAACGATCCCCAAGCTAGCCACACGAGGGCCCCCAGACACATTCCCAAGATATAGACATGATGTTATTGCTGGTAGTGCTCAGAGATACTTTCGAGAATGCCCCAGACGGTATGAAAAGGGCACCATGTGGACCTCCAAGGGTCCCCAAGACAGATGTCAGTATTTCGGACGTCTGCGCATCGCCCCTTCACCCTCATGCAATTTCTAGGCGCTGACGTCCACTCGCGCAGCCCGCACTGTATTGGGAACTGTGTTTTTCAAGAACCTGAGTGCGCGCATCCTACTTTGCCACATCGCCCAGTCATGCTCATACCGTTTCTGGGTACAGACGTCGACGTGCGCAGTTGTGAAAGTAACAGGGGCTAGCTAGTGGTACAAGCTACGCGCGCGCGGTTCTAGTCTACACCATGCCCAAATTGCCCAATGATAGTTCAGGTCCTAATCTCTCTTTTCCTCATTGCCCTCCTCCTGGTCTTCCTTCCTTCTTGGTTCCTCCTACTCGTCGGTATGTCTCCTCCTTTGCACATCAAAGGATCATCGCGGTGGGGTCTAAAGGCACGGCGTCTGCCTTGCAAATATGTACCCACCGACTCAGCCATGTCAGGGTCCTCTCCGATCTTCGCCTCCATTCGCGTCCTGCACTCTGGCGTGTGCGCCTGTCTGAACACGCATCCAAGGCAACCGATAGTCGGGCCATACTTAGCCACGTGCTTCCGCTTCAAGATTCGGAAATGTGGGAATGCTGCAGGGACGGGTGGAACAGCGTACGGTCTAGCTTCTGCTGGCGGCTTCTCCAAGGGCCTTGCGCTCGTGAGTGATGGGATACTTTGGTCGGTCGAACTATGTGGTGGAACTTGGGCAGCACTGGATGCCGACGAAGACAACACTGGGAGTTCCAACGCAGCTACTTCCCTTGCCCTCGGTGCTGCGGACTTCTTCAGTCTCCGACACTTCGCAGCTTGCACCGACGCGTCAAAGCGATCCCTGCGTTGACGAGTACATTTCCGGCGCCACTTCCGCGTCTCGAAGAATTGTACGATGTTTGTTTGAACGTCCCTTCTGCGCATCATGCGCGCGTTCCCGTCGTCGAATTCCACTTTGTATCGCAACTCAGGATTCACTAAGTCAGGGCAGGCGCGCGCCTCCAGGACTCGTATCTGTCGGGGTCCAGCGCCGCCCGCATCGAGCGCTGGAGTCGGCGCGGGGTCACACCCAGAGCAGTACAGATGGTTGGTGTCCACATGAGCATCGCATCCAGTGTGGACGACGGCTCCCAGTTGGGGAATTCTCAGGAACTTGTTGAGATTGCTGCAGACGCGCCTGCAAGCTCCAGCCTTACCGTCCGTTATCAGAGCGAGTAGATGGCCGCACCGAGGGCAGTCTGGAATGTGTTCCACAACAGAGTTGAACATAGCATCGTCGAGCAGCGTCTTGTACTTCAACAGGGTGCTGTCGAAGTTGCTCGGAGTGTTGAAATTCCATTGGACGTCGCTGTCGCTCCCAGCAGCCCACGTAGTCGCAGACCACGTCATCCACGCGTCCTCTAATCGTTGTGTGTTGTTCCGCTCCAGCGTACCGGTCGCACCCCTGAGCAGGTCTTGTTGCTCCTTCTCAGGATGCATGTCCACCCAGACCCGGAATATTGATTGAAAGCTTGCTTTCTGATGTAGGAATTCGCTGTTGGCGAATGACAACAGTTTGACGTCCACCGCGAGCCAAGAACGCAGCTTCGGTATGACAAAAAACGTGTCTGGAAAGGGCCCTATCCATCGACATTCTGTCACGTGATTACTGTCCACTTTATATTTCCACCCAGCAATGTAGTGCCATCCGCAGCTACGACAGTGCAATGGCTGAAAGACCGCTAGCTGCAGACCTGCATGCAACGTAAACGCTCTAAACTTCGTCGGGTGTGCCTCAGGGCCGTACCGCATGCCACCTTGCGGCATCTTTTGGTCAAAAGACTCATGCCGTTTGTCGGGCACCAGTACCGAGTTGGCGCAGTGTACGCATCTTTCTCTGACCTCAGCGATGTACACCGTAGGCTTGCCTGGGCACTTCTGTTGCCAGTTTTTGATGCTCGGACCGAACTCGGACACGACGTCTTGGGAACATCCAGCACCACGAAGCTTGAACAGAACGTTGCGCACGTCACGGGGCTCTGCAGAAACGCCGTGTCGATGCAGCTCGTAGCATATGAATGGTTCGGCCAGCGAATGAGGGACATCTCGGAGCACCGTGAGGAAAGAGGCCAGAGCGAATTCTGGTAAGGGGTACAAGAGATATGATGCGGACATCGACGGGAACGCGAAAGACATTGCGAACTGTCGGAATCTGGCCTACATCAACAGACAGTTTGGGCCCATATGGCTATTACGTGCACTGCCGAATCGATTCGGCACGCGTCTGGCACAGTGACCGCTAGCATATTCGAATGGGCACAACGTCCATCGCTAGCAAAGTCCCGGACTTGCTCGAGAAATCAATGCAATGTCGAAGCGCTGACCCAACATACCCACCAGACTCCAACGTATAGTTTTGTGGCCCCGTGCAGTGGTCATCGTTGGATCGCATTGGATTACCGCCGAATGGCACATTGCATTGCATACACGCGCGTTGCGTTGCTTCGCGTTGGTGTGCGCCGCTAGGTGTTGCTGCACATTGTGCCGCGTTGCTTGTAAACAACATGTCGCTGCGTTGCGTGGCGTTGCTCATCATTTTGTGTGCGTTGCATTGCTGCTCCGTGCGCGGCATTGCATTGCCCATTGCTTGTTGTCGTTGCGCTACCCCTTGCCTCTCTATCTCCCTGCCTCTCCCTCCCTCCGCCTCCCGCCCTTCGTCCTGCGTGACATTCTGCGTTTTTGAATGTGTTGTGTGGCCGTTTGGGCCGCATATGTTGTTCGCACAGCAATCTCCCCCCCCTCCTTTCCCGGGCACAGCATGTTCCCAGGTTCTACAGTAATTGCACGTCAATGTGTGTGGCCCACGGTGGCAACTATGAGGTGTAAGCGCTCCTGACTGCCATTCGACATCATTCGTATTCTTCGGGGCCTCTCGGTGACAAGATGATACGCACGTGTGGAGCGTAGGCGGGGCAGGGTGGGGTGAGGAAGGGGTGAAAGGCGAGGCAGAGCGGCTGCTTGAAGGGAGGAAGGCGGGGTAGTTGAGGTGAGAGGGTTATGAAGGGGATGAGGCTGAAGTGTAATAAGAGAGAAACGGCGAAGGTGATGATGTTTGTAGATGTTTGTGATGATCATGGTGATGATGACGATGATGATGATGATGATGATGATGATGATGATGATGATGATGATGATGATGATGATGATGATGATGATGATGATGATGATGATGATAACGTTGATGATGATGATTGTTCCTCTGGCGGCCCAAAGCACTCCCGACCCGACCCGCCCGCCCGATAGGGTCCGCCCGCCCCGCCCCGCCCCGCCCGCCCGATAGGGTCCGCCCGCCCAACAAGTTTCGCCCGTCCCGACCTGCCTGTTCGGATGTTCATGTGTCGTGTGTCATGCAGGTGCAAGGTCACCGATTCCCGCTGGACAACCACGAACAGCAATGTACAACCACGTACAGCAAGCACGCCCAGAACCATTCACCACGACCACGTACAAACACTTCCAGATACAGCCGCCACGACCACTGGGGTTTACCAACGCTTAGTCTTTGTATTCCAGAGGCCACACATTCCATGTCGCCCACGCCGACGCCAAGCCTGAAAACCGGCGTGCCGACCCATCCGCTATCGATTTGGGCTGACAGGAAAGCCACCTTCTCCACACGCACCGACGCCAGCACCAACGTCAGCACCTACGCATGAGCGTGCGCTAGCCCTGGCGCACGGCAAGCCTGAAAACCGGCGTGCCGACCCATCCGCTATCGATTTGGGCTGGCAGGAAGGCCACCTTCTCCACCCGCACCGACGCCAGCACCAACGTCAGCACCCACGCAGGCGCGTACGCCAGCGCTGGCGCCGACACCAACCCCGACGCCGAAATCAACACCTGCGGCCAAGCTGGCCGCCACGCCCGCGCCTACACCAGCACCGACGCCATCGCCGACACCAGCACCACCGCTACTGCCTACGCTTGGCCCGGCGCCAACGCCTGTACTGGCACCGACAATCGCATCGACGCCAGCATCAACGCCGACGCCTATGACAGCGCCGACGGCAGTTCTGACGCCAGCATCAACTCCTGCGCCTACGCCGGTTTCCAACTCCAGCCCCTGTGTCTCCGACTCCGACTTCAATTTCCGACTCCAGAACGGCGCCGATACGTTTCATGGGTATTTCGTATCGGAATACCTGCCCGCGTCGACACCACCAGCGCGGCGCTGGGCAGCACGAGCAGCAGGATTCTCATGTGTTGGTTCCGTTTGTGCGAAGCAGGTCTTGGAGATTTTCGTTCGCCCCACTCGACCTCGATATTGGTTCTGGCCGCGCCGGCAACCCCAACGCCAGCTACGGCGCCATGCTGCGCCCGGCATGTCAAACGCAACGCTTGGGGACCAACAAATCACCACTGCTAAGGCATCAACCCTGGCTCCGACCCTGGCCCCGACTCCAGCTCCGACGCCAGCCTCGACCACGTTTTCATATCCCGACTCCCTGCGCCAGCGACCATCGCCCGCTCCAGTCCTAGATTTGGCTCTCCGTCCGACGGCCGCTCCGCCGGGTCCGATCCCAGCCCCGACGGCAGCTGTTACTTCGACCCCTGCTTCGAACTCATGTCTACCAGTCAGCCGCATCACAACTGTGAAGCAGGAAAAACAACCACAGTTTGTTGCATGCTTTCTCGCCAAAGCCGCGTTCTGCTTTCGCCCGGGGGTCACGATTTGTCCGCCCCATTGGTGCCGACAGAATGCACCAATGTATCGCGGGCGCGAACAGTGACATCTCAAGGGCGGAAACCGTGACAAGCCCGAAGGCGAAAACCGTGACAACGACGTTGGGCGGCACGCGGCACGACCAAGACGTCTCCGACACCAGCTCCGACTTCGGATCCGACTGCCGCTGCGACGCTAGCGCCGACTCCTGCTCCGACCCCCGCGCCACCGACCACTCCGCAGGCGGCCACGTGTGCGGAAATGCAAAGTTCGGCGCTTCGCCGCACCGGCGCAAGTTCCGACTTCAGTAGCGACTGCCGTTATAACGCCAGCCCCGACGTATGCTCCGTCCCCAATTCTACGACCACTCCATAGGCGGATTTGACACCAGCTCCGACGCTGACTACTGAACACGTGAACGTGACCACGCACGGAAGGTTGTCCGGCGAACGTGGCCGAAATTCGTCGGACGGCGACGTCGGCTTGATGGTGTTTTCCTGCGCTGCCGTGGGACGGACTGACGTCCAGAACGTTACGCTCGAAGTCCACGCGCAGGAGGAGTTGCGCATACCCACCAGCCTCGACACCAGCGTCGACGCCAGCGCCGTCACCAGCAGCGACGCGGGCATCGACGCCAACGCCGACTCCAGCTTCGACCTTTTGTTACCCAGCCAGCCGCATCACGACTGTGACGCACGAGGACTGTGAGGGCGTGAGTAGGTCAGCTCCTGCGTTGCATCTTTTTCCTTTTTCCTCCTCCCTCTTCCTCCTTCTGCTGCGGGCCGAAAGTCGTTACATTTTCGTTGCGTGTTGCCGCTTGTGCCGGCAGCCTCTTTAGTTTCACCAGCCACCCCTCGATTTGTCGCCTTGGCCGTACCGGCCTATCCTCGTTTTTGGCGTTGGCCTTGTAGGGAAACCCACCAGTCACGCCACCGTCGTTGCTCTTCGCCCCATGTGTTTAGGCTGTGGCTCCGTCCGTGGCCCTGAGAACCCGCGGGCCTCTTGAGATCTCGTTGCCCTTCAGGTAAGAAAACGATCCACGGTGAATCCTCAATCTGTTCGCGCCCCTCCCTCTCTTGATCGGCATATCCTGTTGTCATTGTAGTCTATCCCTGTGACATGGTCTTTTTGCTTCTCCCGCCAGCCCTACTTTCCCTCAATCTATTTCTCCGCATTCACGTGTCTTTCGTGGGGTTTTTGCTTTCCCAGAACACCCTCTCCTCCTTCTCCTCCCGCCCCTTCTCCTCGCATACTCCCACCCCTCCAGTGAGTATTCTCACTCCTCCAGGGAGGCCCCGCCTGAGCGAGCAGGGTATTCGCACACCATATCATTTATCAGGTTTCGTGCCCCTCCCACCCCTCCAGGGAGGCCCCGCCTGAGCGAGCAGGGTACTCGCATACAATCTTATGTATCAGGTTTCGTGCCCCTCCCACCCGTCCAGTGAGTATTCTCACCCCTCCAGGGAGGCCCCGCCTGAGCGAGCAGGGTTTTCGCATACCATATTATCTATCAGGTTTCGTGCCCCTCCCACCCCTCCAAGGAGGCCCCGCCTGAGCGACCAGGGCATTCGCATACATTATGATCTATGAGGTTTCGTGCCCCTGCCACCCCTCCAGTGAACATTTTCACCCCTCCAGGGAGGCTCCGCCTGAGCGAGCCTGAGGACGACGACGAGGAGAAGGAAGAAAAAGACGAGGACGAGGAAGGCGAGGAAGGCGAGGAAGAAGATGGTGATGATGATGGGGGAAACGAACAAAGACGAAGAGCAGATAGAGGAGGAGGAGTCTGGAGATGACGGAGGAGGATGGAGGAGGCGAGGGCGGGTGGCAGACCAGAAGCAATTGAATCACGTAACATCCTTATGTGGGGAACTCCGTTAGCATAATTTTTTCTGCAGCCAACTCCTTGTCTCTCTCTCTCTCTCTCACTCTCTCTCTCGTCCTTCTCCTCGTCCGTCGTGCCCTTCTCCCCTTCGTCCCCTCCTCGTCCCTCCTCCCCCGCCTTCGTCTTAGTTTGTTGTCCTTCTCCGCCTCGAGCTCCCCCTTCTCTCCCTGAGCAATCCTTCATCCCCTGCCACCATTCTCGTTGACCGGGGAGAGGATGTCTCGAGCGAGTGGGTCCCGACCACCAGTTTGTTTTGTGGGGTGTCTCTGCTTCGTTTCCCTTCGGACTGCCCAACTTCTTATTACGACAGGTTTCAAATTAGCACAGCACACACATGCACGACTTACCCCACTGCGTTGGATAACGCATCCTCGAGCGGTTGTCGGGGTATCTTGGAGCGTTGGTTGGAGGGGGAGGCCGGGGGTTTTCCGCCCCTAGGGTGAAACAAAGTGGATCCAGAGCGCGGGCCCGCGATTATTTTTCGAAAAGCCCTCAGACTCAACCCCATCAGGAATGCCCGGTAATAGGTCCAGTTGTTATGTCTAAACTTGGTTGGGGTACGAAGAATCGGCCACGCGTATGGGACAGGGTTCAATAGTGGGGTTGTTCCTTTCCAGGAACTGGAAACATATTCTTTCGCCTTTTTCCGATTGCTTGGGTTGGGTGGATGGGGAGGGCGAGGGGCGTCGTCACATTGAGGCCAAGTGGAACGCTTCGCGAGGGTTTGGGTTTCTTTTTGAGTTCACGGGCATTTCCACTTCTGCACCCCCGAATTCAGACGAGGGGTACTCTCGAGAGTTCTCGGATATTGCCCACAAGATCCGTTTTAAAGTTAGCTATGGTCTGTTTTCTGGCTTGGGTTATTCTTCGAGCCGCGCCTTTCCGTGGCGATGAAAGCCTCCAGCAACTCTCCCAAACTGCTCAGTGCGTACGTCCGAACTTTCGTGTATTCGTTGGCAGGATTTGCGTGGTGCGAAGCCAATGGGGACAGACGGAGCAGGACGACCAGAACTGGATGAGTAAGACGAGGACGATTCTGCGTAGCAGGCAAAGCGAAGAGGCTGATAAAATTTACGAGGGAGGGAGGGAGGGAGGGGGGATGCGGTGGCCGAGCAACGGGAGAAGCAGCGACATCAGCGGGACACTCAACGCGTGAATTTTCCATCAAGCGCTAAGCCTAAGCTCCTCGCAGAGAAACCGAAGGGCGTTGGCCTCCACAGCAGGCCTAAAGCATGAGCGTGCGCGCACTCGCACTCACCCGCGCCGAAAAACATCTAAGCGAGCCAAAATGGGGCACGTTTCCTGCAGAAAGAGAGCTACACATCCTTTGAATGTACAATCCTCTAACAGAGCTCGGGGCGTGGGCCAAAAGGAGGAACATCTGGGGGATGATGGGTAGCCCCTACAGGGGGAGATAGGCCAAGGAGGAGGGGTACGTAGCAGGAGGAGGAGGAATGGGAGGTGGAGGGAATGGATACACCTTATCATGATACGAGCAACCGCCAGAGGAGTAATGCTTGAGCGATGTGCGCAGCAAAACTTAGCAGGGACGTGGTGAGCCTCATGTTTGCTCATCGGCCGATCGCTCACCAGCTTGCGCCAGGCTCCAACGCATCAGGCTCGTCAGCACGGGCCTCAGCCTCGGCTGCACCAACCTGTTGTGCCTCACCCGCCTCGTCGCCAGTCTCTTCGAAAATCGGCTTGGCGATGGCGTACCACTTCTTGAAGTCTTCGTTTTGGTAGCTCTCGTTGGCGGCCCGCCCTTTGAGCTTCGTGAGGACCTTGTTGGCATCGAGCTTGAACATCATCGCTAGCTTGTTGGCAACCGTGTTCCCATCACTCTCGTCCGGTGGGCGAAGCAGCGTGAGCGACCCACATCGGAGGCCCGATCTCCCAAGCCCCATTGCGCACATCAGCTTGATCGTGATGCCAGTTCCATTGCGGCGCTGCTCCTCATCTGTGATGCATTTGCCGATCCTTTTCCCCAGTTCGCACGCTGGGATTTCTTGACGGGCGCTCAACAGCAGTGCCTTAAGATTCGGGCACACTGTCCCTGCGAACTGCTGCACGGAGGCCCCGTCAAGCTCTGGAATCGCAGCAGGCCTTGAGACCCTCGAGCATTTGGCTGATGGCTCCTGGCCGCTAGACCTCATCTGTTGGGGAGGCGGCGTTGCCATCTGGCTGTCAGCGGAGATCTCGCCGAACATGTCAGGGCAAGAGCGGATCTCGTCGTCTGTTACGTCCTCCGTTTGGAAGCGCTTGAGCAATTTCGCAAATGTCTCTGCCGCTCCAGACGACCAGCTTGCGTCGTCTGCAACCGCCCCTTTTGGGATACACATGCTCGTAGATTCCAACTCGATGCCTGGGTCCAGCAGCTGCAGGACCGCGAGGCGCTGACATAAGGTCGGGTCGTTGCTATGGAAGCTCAGGACAAAGACCTTGGAACCCGCCAGTTTTACCAGGCCAGGGATCATAAGTGCGCATATCTCGAAACGATCTTGCACTGCATCCGCATCACTGACGCTCGTGTCCATGACGAACTCCTCCCAATTGAACTCCTTGCTGGGCAGCTCCTTGTAGCGTTGCCCGAGATTCCATGGCAGCTTGACCCCCTCCAGAAGGTGGCCAAAGACGATGGAAGGGCGCGGGGTGACGAACATGCGGAGAGCGCTCCTGCGCGTTCGGAACTCGCTGAGTTTCGTTTCAATGTCTTCGTGCATCTTGTACTGCTTCGCGTAGAAGTCGGCAAGTGCCTTGAGCGGGCGGGCTCACCCTATCGCATTTGCTCTCCCTTCCATTCCCCTTCGCTCCTTTCCCTCATTGCACTGTCCTCGATGTTTTTATTCCCCACATCCTGAGTGGGGTTCTTGTTTTCCCAGAACACCCTCTCCTCCTTCTCCTCCCGCCCCTCCTCCTCGCATACACACCGCACCATACCATACCCATACCATACCACACCATGCCATCCATACCATACTCAGCATACCATGCCATCCATACCATACTCAGCAGGTCACATATTCCATACCAGAACACCATACCATACGATACCATACCATGCCATGCCATACCATACCATCCATACTATACTCAGCATATCATTCCATCCATACCATATTCAGCAGGTCACATATTCCACACCAGAACATGCGATACCATATTATAATACCATGACATACCATAATACACAATACAACACCATACCATATCATACCATACCATGCCACCCATACCCCATGCGGGCATTCTTCCCGCCACTCCAGGGAGGCCCCGCCTGAGCGAGCAGGGCATTCGCGTACCATATTATTTACCAGGTTTAGTGCCCCTTCCACCCCTCCAGTGAATATTCTCACCCTTCCAGGGTTTCGTGCCCCTCCCACCCGTCCAGTGAGTATTCTCACCCCTCCAGGGAGACCCCGCCTGAGCGAGCAGGGTATTCGCATACCATATTATCTATCAGGTTTCGCGCCCCTTCCACCCCTCCAGGGAGGCCCCGCCTGAGCGAGCAGGGTATTGCATGCCATATATTATTTATCAGGTTTCGTGCCCCCCCCCCCCCCCCCCCCCCCCCTCCCCCCCCCCCCCCCCCCCCCCCCCCCCCCCCCCCCCCACCACCCCCACCCCCCAACCCCCACCCCCACACACACACACACACACACCACACACACACACACACACACACACACACACACACCACACACACACACACACACACACACCCGTCCAGTGAGTATTCTCACCCCTCCAGGGAGGCCCTGCCTGAGCGAGCAGGGTATTCGCATGCCATATTATCTATCAGGTTTCGTGCCCTTCCCACCCCTCCAGGGAGGCCCCGCCTGAGCGAGCAGGGTATTCGCAACCGTATCATTTATCAGGTTTCGTGCCCCCCCCACCCGTCCAGCGAGTATTCTCACCCCTCCAGGGAGGCCCCGCCTGAGCGAGCAGGGTATTCGCATACCATATTATCTATCAGGCTTCGTGCCCTTTCCATTTCTCCAGGGATCAGGCTTCGTGCCCTTTCCATTTCTCCAGGGAGGTCCCGCCTGAGCGAGCAGGGTATTCGCATACCATATTATTTATCAGGTTTCGTGCCCCTCCCACCCGTCCAGTGAGCATTCTCACCCCTCCAGGGAGGCCCCGCCTGAGCGAGCAGGGTATTCGCATACCATATTATCTATCAGGTTTCGTGCCCTTCCCACTTCTCCAGGGAGGCCCCGCCTGAGCGAGCAGGGTATTCGCATACCATATTATTTATCAGGTTTCGTGCCCCTCCCACCCGTCCAGTGAGTATTCTCACCCCTCCAGGCAGGCCCCGCCTGAGCGAGCAGGGAACTCGCATACCATATTATTTACCAGGTTTAGTGCCCCTTCCACCCCTCCAGTGAGGCCCCGCCTGAGCGAGCAGGGTATTCGCAACCATATCATTTATCAGGTTTCGTGCCCCTCCCACCCCTCCAGTGAGTATTCTCACCCCTCCAGGGAGGCCCCGCCTGAGCGATTGCATACCATATTATTTATCAGGTTGCGTGCCTCTCCCACCCCTCCAGGGAGGCCCCGCCTGAGCGAGCTGGGTACTCACATACTATATTATTCATCGGGTTTCGTGCCCCTCCCACCCCTCCAGTGAGGATTCTCATCCCTCCAGGGAGGCCGCCTCGGTTTGTCGTCATCGTCGTCGCCGTATCGCCTTCCCTGCGAGCACCGAACTCCGCGTGGCGTTGGCGCTGATGGTCTCCGGGGTGAAGGACTCCAGAAGGTCGTCGATCTTGGCATTTGACAGGTGGATCACGAGCTCCTCTGGCGTGAGTGCCTCAACCTGCGGTTTTGTCAACTCCGATGGCAACAAGAAAGCGATGACTTTTTCGAGCTGATCGACTGTCGGAGTGAACTGGAGTAGGTTCGTTTTCTCTTTCGAGAGTTTCCCTGCGTCCACTCGCGTCTTCACCTTGGAGTGGGCTTTAATTACCTTGTCTGAGCACAGGTTGAAGTCCTCCACGTAGTCTTTCCAAGCGTCCTCGTCGAACGGCAGAGTGTGCAAACCCAAGAGTTTGCTGTAGCGCGCCGGTTTCTCCTTCTCGTCATCCCTGCGGGAGTACCGGACAAACAAGCGTTGAAGAACCAGTTGGATGTTGACCGACGCTTTAACGATTTCATCGAAGGTCAATATGTTGAAATATGCCTCCGACTCGACAAGTTCCTCGGCTTGTTCTTTAGAGCAGCCCGCAGGGAGCAACTTGTTAGTAACTGCAGGGAAGTGGGCAACGAAGAAACGAGCCAATCCCGCAACGGAGTCGTCCTCGTCCTTGCCAGCCTTGGGGCGCAAAGCCCCTTCCAACTCCTCAATATGGATGAGCCAGATGGCGACCAAGTGAGGGTTCTCGATGGTAAACTTCGAGTTCTCGTTCGCGGGGGAGTTCCTGTAGTATGCGTGCTCAGCAAGCTGGTTGATCTCATCAAACGAGCCGCTGGGCCCTCCTTCCAGTAGTTGTTTGAGTAGTTTGCGAGCCTCGTGCTTGAGCCAGACAGCGCGTCCAGATGTTGTTTTCATCATTTGGCCTAGCCCAATGGTGCTACCAGCATCGTACAGCTCGTCTACCTTCTTGGGTTTGGTGGGCTCCTCGGGTGGGGGGAGCTGCCCTGCCGCGCCGTTGGGGTCCGCCTCCCGCTGTTCCTGCAATTCGTTGTATTCCTTCAGCTCTTTCTGGTACTGCTTCTTCGCGAGCTTGAACTCCTCATTCTGGGACATCTGCATGATCTGGGTGTCCAGCCACAGCGGGATGGATTTCCCGTCCCCTGTGGCCCCCGTGATGATCATCAGCAGGTTGGGGAAGATTCCGAGCAGATCGGAGTAGTTCATCTTCACTGCGTTGAGCCTTGAAGAAGCCAAAGCGATCATGTGAGCGCGGGCGCAACCAGGGTGGACCGAGGTGGCTCGGGCGTGCGCTTGACTCATCTTGCATTGCAAAGGAGCGTGCACTTGGAGAGCAGCCGTGGGGAAGGGAACCTCCCGCTCAATCAGAGCGTAGGCCATGTTCGCTTCCTGCTTGGACATCGCAGGCGCCATCGTCAACTCTGATGGCCGTCCAAGCGCGGGCTTATTCGGAATCCGATGCTCCCTCTTGTTTCGAGCCACTGTGGCGATGGACACATGAACGAACAATCCCATGTCCCAGGCTGACGATCCACGGGGCCCTCCCGAACGACAATCACGTAAGAACGCGAAGAATCGCACTACTCAGGAAAGAGGAATGCACGCCGCATTTATATAGAGGCGGGAATGTATTTGCAAAGGGGACGGAGGAGGAGGGAGGGGGGGAGCACGGGTGTTGAAGAACGGGCGGAAGGGGGGAGAGGGGGCCATCCTATTCAGTCCCAGTTCCAGGAATCGAGCAAGTTGACCCGGCGCATCGTTCTGCTTGCTGCAAATTCCGCAGTTGCACCAGTTCACCATTTTTGGTCGCGACTGTTCCATACATATATTTGACGATCTTTGGGAAGATATCTGGTTCGTCTTTAGGCTGCCGTGTTGGGAAGGTCGCAGAGGCATCCCACATGTTCCAATGGGTTCACTTGGCGATCTTTTTGGGACTTTTTGAGTTCTCAAGGTCTTTTGGACAAAGACCCTACATCTACTACACTCCTCCAGGGCACTCAACTATCTGATGGCCTTCGGCCAATCCCGCCACCGTGCCTGGGTAATCAGTCAGAGGCGTCATGAATGTTGGTTGTGAGCTCGTGTTTGGCCTCTCGGGAGCGTCTTGGAAGCAGCTTTGGGCCCCTTTTGGACAAAGGCCCTACATCTACTACACTCCTCCAGGGCACTCAACTATTGTTTTCAATTTAACGGAAGGCGCGTGCCAATCGATTTCCAGGGTCCGGTTTTCAGATTCTGGGTTCCGGTTTTCGGGTTCCAGGTTCCGGATTGGATTTCAAATTCGGATCTCCGGATTCTGGGTTTTGGGTTCCAGGTTCAGGATTGAACTTCCGAATTCGGATATTCAGATTCCATGTTCCGGGGGTCGGGTGCCAGGTTCAGGATTGGACTTCCGAATTCGGATATCCGGATTCTGGAGGAGGGAACGTCGGAAAAGGAAGAGGAGGAGGAGTAGCAGGAGGAGGAGGAGGAGGAAGACGATGGGGGAAGACCAGGAGGAGGAGGAGGAGGACGATGAGGAGGAGGAGGAGGAGGAGGAGGAGGGAGAGGAGGACGAGTAGTAGGCGGAGGAGGGAGAGGAGGACGAAGAGCACAAGGAGGCGGAGCGAAAAAGGAGAGAATAAAGAGGAACAGAGCTGCTGAGGGGGAGGGGGAGGAGGAGAAAGAGGAGGAAAAAGGGGATAAAAAGGAACAGCATGAGGATGATAACGTGGAGGAGGAGGAGGAGGAAACGAAGGAGAATGATGATGATGATGAGGAGGAGGAGGAACAAGAGAAGGATGATGAGGATGACGAGGAGGAGAAAGAGGACGGAGGGAGAAGGACGAGGAAGCATGAGGAGGAGAAAGGAGGTGGGAGGAGGATCGCAGGGAGGAGGAGGAGGGGGAGAAGGAGGAGGAGGAGGAGGGAGGAGGAGGAGAGGAGGAGGAGGAGGAGGAGGATGAGGAGGAGGAGGAGGTGGAACAGCAGCAGCACAGTAGCACAGTCAGCATCGGGGAGGAACGGAGGGTCGGGGGGGAGGAGGAGTGAGGAGAGGAGGAGGAGGGGAGGAGGGGAGGAGGAGGAGGAGGAGGAAGGAGGAGGAAGATGAAGGAGGTAGGAGGAGGAGTGAGAGAGGAGGCAGGAGGAGGAGGAGGAGGAGGAGGAGGAGAGGGAGAGGAGGATGAAGGAGGAGGAGTAGGAGGAAGGAAAAGGAGGGAGGCGGAGGAGGAGGAGGAGGAGGGGAGGGAGTGAGGAGGAGAGGGAGGATGAGAGGGAGGAGGAGAGGGGGGAGGAGGAGGAGGAGGAGGAGGAGGAGGAGGAGGAGGAGGAGGAGGAGGAGGAGGAGGAGGAAGAGGACAGGCGACGACGACGGCAACAACAACGACGACGTCACCGACAGGGTCCTCGCCCGTTAGGATTCTCATGTGTCACGTATGATGCACATCAAACCTGAGCTTTCGGCCCGCCCGAGTCGATCCGCTCGCCCGATAGGGTCCTGCCCGGTCCGACCCGCCCGATAGGGTCCGCCTGTTCCGACCCGCCCGTTAGGATTCTCATGTGTCATGCTGGATACACATCAGACTTTAGTGTCCCGCCCCGCCCCGCCCGTCCGATAGGGTCCGCCCGCCCGAACCGGCCCGCCCGCCCGATAGGGCCCGCCCGCCCGGCCCGACCCGCCCGCCCGATAGGGTCCGCCCGCCCGTCCCGACCCGCCCGTTAGGGTTCTCATGTGTCATGGCAGATACACATCAGACTTTTAGTGATCCGCCCGCCCGACCCGACCCGCCCGCCCGATAGGGTCCGCCCGCCCCGCCCCGCCCCGCCCGCCCGATAGGGTCCGCCCGCCCAACAAGTTTCGCCCGTCCCTGCCTGCCCGTTCGGATTTTCATGTGTCATGTGTCATGCAGGTGCAAGGTCACCGATTCCCGCTGGACAACCACGAACAGCAAGGTACAACCACATACAGCAAACACGCCCAAAACCATTCACCACGACCACGTACAACCGCTTCCAGATACAGCCGCCACGACCACTGGGTTTACCAACGCTTGGTGTATGTATTCCAGAGGCCACACATTCCTCACGGCCCAGTCTTAGATTTGGCTCTCCGGTCCTAGATTTGGCTCTCCGTCCGACGGCCGTTCCACCGGGTCCGATCCCAGCCCCGACGGCAGCTGTTACTTCGACCCCTGCTTCGGACTCCTGTCTACCAGTCAGCCGCAGTACGACTGTGAAGCGGGAAAAGCAACCACAGTTTGTTGCATGCTTTCTCGCCAAAGCCGCGTTCTGCTTTCGCCCAGGGGGGGCACGATTTGTCCGCCCCGTTGGTGCCGACAGAATGCACCAATGTATCGCGGGCGCGAACAGTGACAAGCCCAAGGGCGGAAACCGTGACAAGCCCGAAGGCGAAAACCGTGACAACGACGTTGGGCGACACGCGGCACGACCAAGACGTCTCCGACACCAGCTCCGACTTCGGATCCGACTGCCGCTGCGACGCTGGCGCCGACTCGTGCTCCGACCCCCGCGCCACCGACCACTCCGCAGGCGGCCATGTTTGCGGAAATGCAAAATTCGGCGCATTCGCCGCACCGACGCAAGTTCCGACTTCAGTAGCGACTGCCGTTGCAACGCCCGCCCCGACGTATGCTCTGTCCCCAATCCTACGACGACTCCACAGGCGGATGTGACACCAGCTCCGACGCTGACTACTGAACGCGTGAACGTGACCACGCATGGAAGGTTGTCCGGCGAACGTGGCCGAAATTCGTCGGACGACGACGTCGGCTTGGTGGTGTTTTCCTGCGCTGCCGTGGGACGCACGGACGTCCAGAACGTTACGCTGGAAGTCCACGCACAGGAGGAGTTGCGCATACCCACCAGCCTCGACACCAGCGTCGACGCCGGCGCCGTCACCAGCAGCGACGCGGGCATCGACGCCAACGCCGACTCCTGCTTCGACCTTTTGTTATCCAGCCAGCCGCATCACGACTGTGGCACATGTGAGGGCATGAGTAGGTTAGCTACTGTGTTGTATCTTTTTCCTTTTTCCACGCGCCCGCCCCGTAGGGTTGGCTTGTCCTGAGTCGCCTGCGAGGTTTTTCATGTGTCATGCTGGGCACACATCAGACTTTAGTGTCCCGCCCGCCCGACCCGGCCCGCCCGCCCGACAGGGTCCGCCCGCCCCGCCCCGCCCCGCCCGCCCGATAGGGCCCGCCCGCCCGATAGGCTTCGCCCATCCCAACCCGCCCGTTAGGACTCTCGAGTGCTATGCTTGATACTCATCAGACTTTTAGTTTCCCGCCCGACCGACCCGCCCCGCCCGCCCGATAGGTTCCACCCGGCCCGACCCGGCTCGCCCGCTTGATAGGGTCCCCCCGCCCGATCCCACCCGTCCCGACCGGCCCGTTAGGTTTCTTCATGTGGCTTGTGGATACACATCAGACTTTAATTTTCTGCCCGCCCCGACCCAGCCCGCCCGCCCGACAGGGTCCGCCCGCCCGACCCGACCCGCCTGCCCGATACGGTCAGCCCGTCCCCACTCGCTGGTTAGGGTTCTCATGTGACATCTTCAATACTCCTTACATTTAAGTGTCCCGCCTGCCCGACCCGCCTCGCCCGCCCGATAGGGCTCGCCCGCCCGCCCGACCCGACCCGCCCGCTCGTTAGGGTCCGCCCCCCCCGCGCGATTCTCCCGCTGGCGATGCGACGCCGACGCGTTTCCTTCCAGCAGGATTTCTTCGTTGTGCGGTGTTTCAACAGCATTCTTCATTGGCAGGGCGTTCTTTTTGTTTGCAGGGCCCTGTTTCGTGCGCAGGACGCCCAGTGCCCAGTTTCCAGGAGTTTGTTTGGGTCTCACGCCCCCATGCAATTCCTCATTGCCCACCGTCGGCTAATTTGATGTTGAGGCCGCGGCAACGGCGATGGGGGTAGCACGTGAGCAGCAGAGCTCATCTTCGCGGGGCTGGAACCTAAACCCAGGCCATGTTGTGAAGGCCAGGAGACACTTGTAGGCCGCATCGCGTTCTTTGACTTGGGAGACCTCCATGAGCATCCCACGACGGGAAAAAGCACGTCAACCAACTTTGGCTTCGTTTCTCTTTTCGCGTGGCGACATTTCCACTGACCATGAGCCGAAATAAGAATTTTGCGATCAAGCAGGTGCCAGAGACGTTCCAGGCGCGGGTCGGCTGCAACGCGGCGCCCGCAATTCGCCCTCGCTTCGTGCCGCCAAGGCGCCGTGCAAATGTTTGAAGCAGAAGGCCACGAAACAACGGCGCGCTATGCTAAATGCATTTGCAGGCCGCCGCTTGTAAGGGGCCAGGGTTATCCGCTAGGTCTTCGCCTTCTGTGCCCTGGTCGCCGCCGTGAACCAGCGTCGGGATCTAAAGGGAAGCGAATGAGCATCAGGGGGAGGGGGCGGGATGGGGGGGGGGGAGGGGGGCGCGTGGGCGCGTGGGGCTCCGCACAGGGCGCATTGGACATGCATCGGATGCTATGCATTGCGCACACGCGCTGCATAGGATCCGATGTACGGCACGCGGCGCCAATCTTAGGATCGTACACGGGGCGTTGGGGATCTGTATAAGGTGCCGCGCGCTCGGCGGATGATCTGATTGGAATCTCACAGGAAGCCGCGCGGGGTCTGTCTACGATCTCCTTGAGGAACATGTTTTGGTCTAGCTTCTCATCCAGGCAATATGGGATCAATGCAGTGCCCAGTGCGAGGCGTATGGGATTTGCGTAGGACTGCATTTGCCCGCGTGGGATCCGTAGAGGACCCCTTGCAAAGCGTAGGGGCGCGCTGTATTGGAGCCCATGCAGGGCGGTTGGGGCTTGTACAGGATCCCAAACGCGCCACGTCGGATCTGTAGAAGAGCTCATGCCAGCCGTGGTGGCGTGGGTGGGTGGGTGGGGCGGGGTGCGTCTAATGGGTGCGTGGGTTATTGGGTTGGGGTACATTTGTCTATCTGCATTGGTGAAAAAAAGCAGGTGGGTGGGCTGGTGTGGTGGGTGGTGGTGGTGGTTGGAGATAGGGTGGAAGTCGGGGTGACGATGATGTGGGGGTGGCGTGGGGGTGTGGTGTGTGGTAGGTGGCCTGGTAGGTGGTGGCGGTGGTGCTGGTGGTGGTGTTGGTTGTGGTGCGGGCGTGCGTGTTGTGTGGTGTGGTGTGGGTGTGGTGTGGTGTGGTAGTTGTGTGTGTGTGTGTGGGGGGTGTGTGAGGGTGTGTGTGTGGGTGTGGTGTGTCGTAGTGCGCTCCCGTGTGTGTGTGTTGTGTGTCGTGTGTGTGTGTGGTGTGTGTTGTGTGTGTATGTGTGTGTGTGTGTGTGTGTGTGTGTGTGTGTGTGTGTGTGTGTGGTGGGGGGGGGGGGGGGGGGCAGGGGGGGGGGGGGTGCAGGGGGGGTGGGGGGGGGCAAGGGTCTGCCGAGGACCCCATGCAGGCTGCGTGGGATTTGCAGAGAATTTCATGCAGTGCGCTTGAGGTCAGTATAGGGCTCATACGGAGCGTAAACAAGTTTGTAACATGTAGCGCCCAAACCATCTGGGTGCTTCATGAAGCCCAGTGCATCCACTAGCGCCCGTATGAGATCTGAATAGGAGCCCTGACACAGCGTAGGGGCGCGCTGTATTGGAGCCCATGCAGGGCGCATGGTGCTTGTACAGGATCCAATGCGCGCCACATTGGATCTGAACAGGAATCCACGCCAGGCGTGGTTGATCTGCCGAGGACCCCATACAGGCCGCATGGGATCTGCAAAGAGTTATGTACAATGCGCTTGAGGTCTGTATAGGATCCCATTCAAGGAGTCAGCAATCTCGTGCCATGTAGCACACAATCATATGGTTGGTTCATGGAGCCCAGTGCATCCACTAGCGCCCGTATGGGATCTGCCCATGCAGGGCGCGTGGGTCTTGTACAGGATCTAATGCGCGCCACATCGGATCTGCATAGGAATCCACGCCATGCGTGGGGGGTCTGCCGAGGACCCCATACAGGCCGCATGGGATCTGCTAAGAGTTCTGTACGATGCGCTTGAGGTCTGTATAGGATCCTATACGAGGCGTCAGCAAGCTTGTACCATGTAGCATACAAACCACATGGGTGGTTCATGGAGCCCTGAACATCCACCAGCGCAACCAAATGCGCCTGATTCGCTTGAGACGCGTCTGCAAACTGCGTTTTTGGATCACCGTTGCCTTCGGCGTGGGATTTTTGACAGCGGCGGTGGTTTCCCCCCAAATTCGTTTTCCGGAGCCGTTCCGCGACCAGCCGAAGATTGAAAGACCGCGCCTCCCCCGCGACCCCCCGCCGTGAAAAGAGAGAGAGAGAGAGAGAGAGAAAGAGAGAAAAAAAAAAAAACAGACAGACAGACAGAGACAGAGAGAGAGAAGCGGCGCAGCCGGCTTCCCCCGCCATGAAGACTACGCGAACCCATAAAAAATAAAAATATAAGAACGGCGCAGCAGCTTATCTTTTTAAAAGGCCTCGCCAGCTCAACGGGTTCATTGCGGGCGCGTCGCGTTCATAATTGCACGTCGTTGTTGCATATAGAATCCCCATATCAGGTCCTTGTGCGCGTATCCTGGTGGCGCCGGTCGCCCCGGGCGGAGCGCGTTCTTGAGGGGTGGAGTGGGGGTCCCAGTGGGGGTGGCGGGGGGGACATGGCTGCGTTGGACTCCACGCAGGGCGCGTTGAACTTTCATCGGGTGCTATACAGGGCGCGCGCGAGCTGCATAGGACCCTATGCAGGGCGCGCTGGATCAGTCTAGGATCCTACGTAAGGCCGCGGGGGATCTGTATAAGATGCAACGCGCGGCGCGATGGATCTGATTAGAATCCCAGAGGAAGCCGCGTGGAGTCTGTCTACGATCTCCTGGAAGAGCGCGCGTTGGTGCAGGATCCCATGCAGGCAATATGTGCTCAACGCAGGACCCCGTGGGAGGCGCCTCGGACCTGTGTTGGACTGCATTTGCCTGTATGGGATCCGTATAGGAGCCCGGACAAAGCGCAGTTGCGCGCTGTATTGGAGCGCATGCAGGGCGCGTGGAGCTTCTACAGGATCCAAAACGCGCCACGTCGGATCTGTAGAGGAGTTCCATGCCAGGCGCGGGGGGTCTGCCGAGCACCCCATGCAGGCCGCGTGGGATCTGCGAAGAGTTCCGTACAATGCGCTTGAGGTCTGTATTGGGTCCCATGCAAGCCGAAAGCAAGTTTGTACCATGTAGCATGCAAACCACATAGGTGCTTATGGAGCCCTGAACATCCACCAGCGCAACCAAATGCACCTGATTCGCTTGAGACGCGTCTGCAAACTGCGTTTTTGGATCACCGTTGCCTTCGGCGTGGGATTTTTGACAGCGGCGGTGGTTTCCTGCCAAGTTCGTTTTCCGGAGCCGTGTCGCGACCATCCGAAGCTTAAAAAGCCATGCCTCTCCTGTAACACCCCGCTATGGAAAAAAAAGAGACAAGCGGCGCAGCCGCCCCCCCCCCCCCTCCTCCCATGAAGACTACACCAAACATTAAACAAGAAAAGAGGAAAAGAAAGAGAAGCGGCGCAGCCGCTTCTTTTTTTTTTTAAGGCCTCGCCGGCTCAACGGGTTCATTGCGGGCGCGTCGCGTTCACAATTGCACTTCGTTGTTGCATATAGAATCCCCATATCATGTCCTCGTGCGCGTATCCTGGCGGCGCCAGTCGCGCTGGGCGGAGTAGTTTTTTTTACACAGGGGGGGGGGGGGGAGACGGGGGGGGGGCACATGGCTGCATGGGACTCCGCGCAGGGCGCATTGAACTTGCATCGGGTGCTATACAGGGCGTGCGCCAGCTGCATAGGAGCCGATGTAGGGCACGCTGGATCAGTCTAGGATCCCGCGCAAGGCGCATGCAGGGCGCATGCAGGGCGCATGGAGCGCATGCAGGGCGCATGGAGCTTCTACAGGATCCAACACGCGCCACCTCGGATCTGTAGAGGAGTTCCATGCCAGGCGCGGGGGGTCTGCCGAGCACCCCATGCAGGCCGCATGGGATCTGCAAAGAGTTCCGTGCAATGCGCTTGAGGTCTGTATTGGGTCCCATGCAGGGCGAAAGCAAGTTTGTACCATGTAGCATGCAAACCATATGGGTGCCCCATGGAGCCCTGAACATCCACTAGCGCAACGAAATGCGCCTGATTCGCTTGAGACGCGTCTCCAAAGAGTTTTTGTTGGATCACCGTTGCCTTCGGCGTGGGATTTCTGACGGCGGCGGCGGTTTCCTGCCAAGTTCGTTTTCCGGAGCCGTGCGGCGACCAGCCGAAGCTTAAAAAAACCGCGCCTCCCCCCTAACCCCCCCGCCATGAAAGAAAAAAACGAGAGAAGCGGCGCAGCCGCCCCCCCCCCCCCCCGCCACCATGAAGACTACACCAAACAATAAAAATAAAAGAGAGAAAAAAAAGAGAAGCGGCGCAGCCGCTTCTCTTTTTTTTAAGGCCTCGGCGGCTCAACGGGTTCATTGCGGGCGCGTCGCGTTCATAATTGCACGTCGTTGTTGCGGGTAGAATCCCCATATCAGGTCCTTGCGCGCGTATCCTGGTGGCGCCGGTCGTCCCGGGCGGAGCGTGTTTTTTGGGAGCGGGGTGGGGGTGTCGGGGGGGCATGTGGCTGCGCGGGACTTCCACGCAGGGCGCATTGAACTTTCATCGGGTGCTATACAGGGCGCGCGCGAGCTGCATAGGGCCCGATGCAGGGCGCGCTGGATCAGTCTAGGATCCTACCTAAGGCCGCGGGGGATCTGTATAAGATGCAACGCGCGGCGCGATGGATCTGATTAGAATCCCAGAGAAAGCCGCGCGGTCTGTCTACGATCTCGTGGAAGAGCGCGCGTTGGCGTAGGATCCCACGCAGGCAATACGTGCTCAACGCAGGACCCCGTGGGAGGCGCCTCGGACCTGCGTGGGACTGCATTTGCCTGTATGGGATCCGTATAGGAGCCCGGACAAAGCGCAGTTGCGCGCTGTATTGGAGCGCATGCAGGGCGCATGGAGCTTCTACAGGATCCAAAACGCGCCACATCGGATCTGTAGAGGAGTTCCATGCCAGGGGCGGGGGGTCTGCCGAGGAGTCGATGCAGGCCGCATGGGATCTGCGAAGAGTTCCGTACAATGCGCTTGAGGTCTGTATTGGGTCCCATGCAAGCCGAAATCAAGTTTGTACCATGTAGCATGCATACCACATAGGTGCTTATGGAGCCCTGAACATCCACTAGCGCAACCAAGTGCGCCTGATTCGCTTGAGACGCGTCTCCAAACTGCGTTTTTGGATCACCGTTGCCTTCGGCGTGGGATTTTTGACAGCGGCGGTGGTTTCCTGCCAAGTTCGTTTTCCGGAGCCGTGTCGCGACCAGCCGAAGCTTAAAACAACCGCGCCCCCCCCCTAACCCCCCGCCATGAAAAAAAAAGAGAGAAGCGGCGCAGCCGCCCCCCCCACCATGAAGACTACACCAAACAATAAAAAGAAAAGAGGAAAAAAAAGAGAAGCGGCGCAGCCGCTTCTCTTTTTTTTAAAGGCCTCGGCGGCTCAACGGGCTTATACCGGGCGCGTCGCGTTCCGTTCATAATTGCACGTCGTTTCTGCAGGTGGAATCCCAATATCAGGTCCTTGTGCGCGTATCCTGGTAGCGCCGGTCGTCCCGGGCGGAGCGTGTTTTTTGGGGGGCGGGGTGGGGGTGGCGGGGGGGCACATGGCTGCGTGGGGCTCCACGCAGGGCGTATTGAACTTTCATCGGGGTGCTATGCAGGGCGCGCGCGAGCTGCATAGGACCCGATGCAGGGCGCGCTGGATCAGTCTAGGATCCGACCTAAGGCCGCGGGGGGTCTGTATAGGATGCAACGCGCGGCGCGATGGATCTGATTAGAATCCCAGAGAAAGCCGCGTGGTCTGTCTACGATCTCCTGGAAGAGCGCGCGTTGGTGTAGGATCCCACGCAGGCAATATGGGCTCCACGCAGGACCCCGTGGGAGGCGCCTCGGACCTGCATAGGACTGCATTTGCCTGCATGGGATCCGTATAGGAGCCCGGACAAAGCGCAGTTGCGCGCTGTATTGGAGCGCATGCAGGGCGAATGGAGCTTCTACAGGATCCAAAACGCGCCACATCGGATCTGTAGAGGAGTTCCATGCCAGGCGCGGGGGGTCTGCCGAGGACCCACTACAGGCCGCATGGGATCTGCGAAGAGTTCCGTACAATGCGCTTGAGGTCTGTATTGGGTCCCATGCAAACCGAAAGCAAAGTTGTACCATGTAGCATGCAAACCACATGGGTGCCCCATGGGGCCCTGAACATCCACTAGCGCAACGAAATGCGCCTGATTCGCTTGAGACGCGTCTCCAAACTGCGTTTTTGGATCACCGTTGCCTTCGGCGTGGGATTTTTTACAGCGGCGGTGGTTTCCTGCCAAGTTCGTTTTCCGGAGCCGCGTCGCGACCAGCCGAAGCTTAAAAAACCGTGCCTCCCCCCTAACCCCCCACCATGAAAACAACAAAAAAACAAAAAGAGAGAGAAGCGGCGCAGCCGCCCCCCCACCATGAAGACTACACCAAACAATCAAAAAGAAGAAAAAAAGAGAAGCGGCGCAGCCGCTTCTCTTTTTTTTTTTTAGGCCTCGGCGGCTCAACGGGTTCATCGCGGGCGCGTCGCGTTCATAATTGCACGTCGTTTCTGCAGGTAGAATCCCAATATCAGGTCCTTGTGCGCGTATCCTGGTGGCGCCGGTCGTCCCGGGCGGAGCGTGTTTTTTTGGGGCGGGGTGGGGGTGTCGGGAGGGCATGTGGCTGCGTGGGACTCCACGCAGGGCGCATTGAACTTTCATCGGGTGCTATACAGGGCGCGCGCGAGCTGCATAGGGCCCGATGCAGGGCGCGCTGGATCAGTCTAGGATCCTACCTAAGGCCGCGGGGGGTCTGTATAGGATGCAACGCGCGGCGCGATGGATCTGATTAGAATCCCAGAGAAAGCCGCGTGGTCTGCCCGCGATCTCCTGGAAGAGCGCGCGTTGGCGTAGGACCCCACGCAGGCAATGTGGGCTCCACGCAGGACCCCGTGGGAGGCGCCTCGGACCTGCATAGGACTGCATTTGCCTGTATGGGATCCGTATAGGAGCCCAGACAAAGCGCAGTTGCGCGCTGTATTGGAGCGCATGCAGGGCGCATGGGGCTTCTACAGGATCCAAAACGCGCCACTTCGGATCTGTAGAGGAGTTCCATGCCAGGCGCGGGGGGTCTGCCGACGACCCACTACAGGCCGCATGGGATCTGCGAAGAGTTCCGTACAATGCGCTTGAGGTCTGTATTGGGTCCCATGCAAGCCGAAAGCAAGTTTGTACCATGTAGCATGCAAACCACATGGGTGCCCCATGGAGCCCTGAACATCCACTAGCGCAACGAAATGCGCCTGATTCGCTTGAGACGCGTCTCCAAACTGCGTTTTTGGATCACCGTTGCCTTCGGCGTGGGATTTTTTTACAGCGGCGGTGGTTTCCTGCCAAGTTCGTTTTCCGGAGCCGCGTCGCGACCAGCCGAAGCTTAAAAAACCGTGCCTCCCCCCTAACCCCCCACCATGAAAACAACAAAAAAACAAAAAGAGAGAGAAGCGGCGCAGCCGCCCCCCCACCATGAAGACTACACCAAACAATCAAAAAGAAGAAAAAAAGAGAAGCGGCGCAGCCGCTTCTCTTTTTTTTTTTTAGGCCTCGGCGGCTCAACGGGTTCATCGCGGGCGCGTCGCGTTCATAATTGCACGTCGTTTCTGCAGGTAGAATCCCAATATCAGGTCCTTGTGCGCGTATCCTGGTAGCGCCGGTCGCCCCAGGCGGAGCGCGTTTTTTTTTTTTTTGGGGGGGGGGGCGGGGTGGGGGCGTCGGGGGGGCACATGGCTGCGCGGGGCTCTGCGCGGGGCGCATTGAACTTTCATCGGGCGCTATGCAGGGCGCGCGCGAGCTGCGCAGGGCCCGATGCAGGGCGCGCTGGATCAGTCTAGGATCCTACCTCAGGCCGCGGGGGATCTGTATAAGATGCAACTCGCGGCGCGATGGATCTGAGTAGAATCCCAGAGAAAGCCGCGTGGTCTTTCTACGATCTCCTGCAAGAATATTACATGGCGTAAATGCCCAATGCAGGCAATATCGGCTCAATACAGGACCCCATGCGAGGCGCAAAGGATCTGCAAGGCATTGCGTTTGCCTGCATGAGATCCGTATAGGAGCCCTTACAGAGCGTAGGGGCGCGCTGCATTGGAGCCCATGCAGGGCGCATGGGGCTTGCACAGGATCCAACCCGCGCCACGTCGGATCTGTAGAGGACTCCATGCCAGGCGTGGGGGGTCTGTCGAGGACCCCATGCAGGCCGCGTGGGATCTGCAAAGAATTTAGTACAATGTGCTGGGGGTCAGTATGGGGCCCATGCAAGGCGTGAGGAAGTTTGCGACGTGCTGCGTGCAAACTATATGGTTGCTTGATGGATCCCTGAACGTGAACTGGCGCCCGTATGAGATTTCTGTAAGAGCCCTTACAAAGCGTAGGGGGAGCGCTGTATTGGAGCCCATGCAGGGCGCATGGAGCTTGTACAGGGTCAAATACGCGCCACATCGGATGTGCATAGGATTCCATACCACGCATGGGGGATCTTCCGAGGACCCCATACAGGCCACGCTGGATCTGCAAAGAGTTCCACGCAATGCGCTTGAGGTTTGTATATCGGAAGCAAGTTTGTACCAACCATATGGGTGCTTCATGGAGCCCTGAACATGAACTGGCGCCCGTATGAGATCTGGATAGGAGCCCTTACAAAGCGCAGGGGCGCGCTGTATCGGAGCCCATGCAGGGCGCAGGGGGTTGTACAGGATCCAATACGCGCCACATCGGATCTGTATAGGACTCCAGACCATGCGGGGGGGGATCTGCCGAGGCGGAAAAGGTGAAGGCGTCCTGGATTTTCGCCCGGCGGGCGAAGAGGAAAATTCTGCAGAACATTGCAGGCTGCATTGCGTTCTTTGACTTGCCATCCCCCCGCGAATAGGCCGCTGGCTGGAAAGGCATGCCTGCCAACTTTGGCTCCGTTTTCTCTTTCGTGCGGCGGCAACCCCAGTGACCGCAAGCCGAAGTACCCACGGTACGTGGATGCAGTAGGCCAGTTCGCTCATGTCACGCCAGAAACGTTTCATGCGGGGGTCGGCTTGACTGGGACGGCAGCAATTCGTGCGTTTACCCGTTCCGCCAGGACGCCGTGCAAATTTGAAAAACGGAAGGCCATGGAACGCGGTCGGCCAGATCGCGTTCTTCGCAGTGCCATACTAACGGCATTTCCAGGCCGCTTGCAGGGGCCAGGACAATCCGCGAGGGTTTCGCCTTCTGCCGCTGGCCGCTTTTTTGAACCACAGGGCTGCGCAATAACTAAAATATTCGCCCTATGGGCGCCGCCCAGACGCAGCGTCGGGACTAAATGCGAACGCGGTGGGCATTCGGCTTGGCCGTTCGAGATTCTGAATTTATTGTTGAATCCCGCGCTGCATGTGGACGTTGCCCCGTGAGTTGTGCACCGCGTTGTTTCTCGTACAATTTGCAGACCTTTAATGCTTCCGCTTTGTTTTCCGACCTTGGTCCACCTATGCGCGTGAGGGGCGTCGTCGCATTTGAGACATGTAGAACATATTTTACGTTCACGGCCTGAGACCCTCCGGATATGCGCGATGGGGGGTCACCGAGTTTCAAAGATTCAACAGAGCGTTTGTGTTCATGAAACCTGGCCTCGCCGATTTGCGTTTTTGCTGCTACCGGATTTGAGGAATGTGGCGAATCCCCTGTGCATGTCGACTGTGACATCCTCGCCGATTTGTGGACGGGTGCCACGGCATTTGACACATGTGGGGCATCCCGTGTGATTATTCGCCGTGATATTGCTGATCGCGATTGGGGCGTAAATTTCTAGCGCGGTGGATGAGCAGAGGTGGAAGAGCAGAGGGAGGAGGAGGAGGAGGAGGAGGAGGGGGAGGACGGGGAGGAGGGGGGGGAGGAGGTGGAGGAGGAGGAGGATGACAAGGGGGCATGATATAGGAAAAAGGAGGGTATAGGAGGAGGAGGACGAGGAGGAGGAGGAGGAAGAGGAGGAGGGGGAGGAGGAAGAGGAGGAGAAAGGGGTGGTGGAGGACGAGGAAGAACAAAAGAGGAGGAGGATAAGGAGGAGGAGGAGGAGGAGGAGGAGGAGGAGGAGGAGGAGGAGGAGGAGGAATATGAGGAGGACGTGGAGGGGGGGGTCATATTCGGAAACCGAACGCATGCGGAAGTCGTATACAGAATTCGGATATCAGGATAGCTTCTGCTCCCAGGCTCACATATCGATTCCGAATTTTGGGTTCAAGCTTCCGGCTTCTGGATTGGACGTCCTCAAATTCAAATATCCGGGTTCCAGCTTCTGGTTTCGGACTTTAGCCTCCCCTGCATGCCAATGCTCTGCTGGCTTCTGGCTTCCGGGTTCCGGCTGCCGGCTTCTGGCTTTCGCGATTCCCAGCGTCTGGCTTCCAACCTCCGGCTTCCGGCTTCCGGCTCGCGCAGTGTCCCGCTTCCGCCTTCCGGCTTCCGGCTGCCGGCTTCCGGCTTCCGGCTTCCGGCTTCCGGCGGCTTCCGGCTTCCGGCTTCCGGCTTCTGGCTTCTGGCTTCTGGCTTCCGGCTTCCGGCTTCCAGCTTCCGGCTTCCGGCTCCCGCAGTCTCCGGCTTCCGGCTTCCGGCTTCCGGCTTCCACAGTGTCCGGCTTCCGGCTTCCGGCTTCCGGCTTCTGGCTTCCGGGTTCCGGCTTCCGGCTTCCGGGTTCCGGCTTCCAGCTTCCGGCTTCCGGCTTCCGGCTTCCGGCTTCCGGGTTCGGGCTTCCGGGTTCCGGGTTCCGGCTTCCGGGTTCGGGCTTCCGGGTTCCGGCTTCCGGCTTCCGGCTTCCGGCTTCCGGCTTCCGGTTTCCGGCTTCCGGCTTCCGGCTTCCGGGTTCCAGCTTCCGGCTTCCGGGTTCCGGCTTCCGGTTTCTGGCTCCGGTTTCCGGCTTCCGGCTTCCGGCTTCTGGCTTCCGGCTTCCGGCTTCCGTCTTCCGGCTTCCGGTTTCTGG
This sequence comes from Prorocentrum cordatum, assembly GCA_963575745.1. Lineage (NCBI taxonomy): Eukaryota > Dinophyceae > Prorocentrales > Prorocentraceae > Prorocentrum > Prorocentrum cordatum. The sequence goes on along the minus strand of CAUYUJ010006941.1, from coordinate 12,956 downwards.
CTTCCGGCTTCCGGCTTCCGGCTTCCGGCTTCCGGTTCCCGCAGTCTCCGGCTTCCGGCTTCCGGCTTCCGGCTTCCACAGTGTCCGGCTTCCGGCTTCCGGCTTCCGGCTTCCGGCTTCCCGCTTCCGGCTTCCGGCTTCCGGCTTCCGGCTTCCGGCTTCCGGCTTCCGGCTTCCGGCTTCCGGCTTCCGGCTTCCGGCTTCCGGCTTCCGGCTTCCAGCTTCCGGCTTCGGGTTTCCGGCTTCCGGTTTCCGGCTTCCGGCTTCCGGCTTCTGGCTTCCGGCTTCCTGCTTCCGGCTTCCGGTTTCCGGCTTCCGGCTTCCGGCTTCCGGCGTCCGGCTCCCGCACCATGAGGTTCCAAAGGCTGTCCGTGGACAACGTGTGTCCACGGACCAATGATCATTTTTGAAAACTGGTTCAGGGACGCATGTTTTGTCCAGGGACGAGTATACATGTCCCTGGACAAGTGCACATGTGTCCAGGGACAAGTATACTCGTCCACGGCCAAGCCTCTGTCCAGGGACAAGTGTGCGTCCGTGGACAACAACGACTGACGCGTCAGAGTGAGGGGGCCGAACGGTCATTCACTGTCCCTGGGTGCGTGGCTGAAGTGGAGTTCCGCGGTGCGGATTGTTGTTGTTGTTGTTGTTGTAGGAGCCTAGACAACGACGACACGAGGGCCCCTCAGTTTTAACCCTCACTTTTTCTGCCCTTCCTCTCCTCGGTGAAATCCAGGAGGCCGCAGCGTGTGACGCGTCCAAGCGACGTGGCCCAGGCGACCAGACACCGTTTCCAGAAGCTTTCTTGTATCGGGGTTGCCGAGTGGGTGTTGAAAAAAAAGTTGTTGTTGTTGTTGTTGCTTGTTGTTGTTTGTCGTCGCCCCCCCCCCCCAGACCGACCCGCGACCCACCCCGCGACCGACCCGCGACCCAACCCGCGACCCACCCCGCGACCCACCCGCGACCCACCCGCGACCGACCCACGATCCACCCCGCGACCCATCCCCGACCCACCCCGCGACCCACACCGCGACCACCCGCGACCCACCCCGCGACCCACCGCGCCTCTAGTGTTCTTAGGGGGGCCGTTGGTGCCCATGATTGTTTGGTGTGTTCATCCGTGATGTATGCGTATAAGTATATGCGTATGCTGCGCTGTGCGGATACGCATGTATGTATACGTGATATCACTTTCATCAGTGCAACAGCTTACATCGGTGATCATATACACAAGAATGTATATGCATCCGCATATACATGTTGGCTTAGATATTTATATGTGCCTATGTATGTATGCATGTATGTATATAGTTGTGTGCACGACCCGTGTACACATGCATTGTCGTTAACATCGTCGTAATCGACATCATGGCGTAGGGAGTGTCTCGAAAACCTGGTCGTTTTTTTTTTTTTTGACGGCGTCTCGAAATAGACGCCCCTGGTGTCGGGGGGGAGGGGTGGGTGGGGGGGGGGGGGTGTCTCGTTCTCTTGGTCCGCATTTTTAGGGGTGACGCCTGATTTCAAGAGTTTCGTTGGTCTCACGAATATGTTCGAAACGCACAAGATCTCGACACCAAGCCACCCGCCCGCCCCTCACTCTTATCCGCAACTGCGGGCGCCCCTCATTCTTATCCGCAACTGCGGGCGCATACATATTGGTCCCTGGACGCATGCACGCGTGCATTCGCTTATGGTTTCTCGACAATGCGTAGCAGCCCTCGCTAGCTCGTGCGTAAAAGGGGGCCTCCTCGATCAAGGAGGCCCCCTCTTGCCTTCGGCGTTGGCTATGCATGTATCTTGCGCAATAGGCCCAGGCTGCATGGCTGCAGGTGGGTCCGCCCCCCGCGTGACTGCTGATCTCAGCGACGATGATGTCGTTCGGCTGCTGAAAGCCAACAGCATCGAGATTGAGCGGTGCGACGTGCAGGGCTCGTCGGAGGATGTGATCGCGAACAACCAAGGCTTCCTATGCGGCGCAGCAGAGGGCACCAGGCGGCTGGCCAAAAAACAGTTGGAGAGGCTCGCGTCCAGGCACACAAACTTGAGCAAGGATGATGCTGGCCGCTGGGCCAAGGGCATGTGCAGCGCCATGTCCTTCTGCTCTGACAAGGCGAAGCAGATGGTGACTGGAGTGCGGGTGCACGCCAGCGTGCGCGCGGTTGCTGCCAAGTGGAACGCGAGGAGCGGCCGCCCCGTGCCGAGTCCCTCGCCGAACCCCTCACACAGCTCTCCCGCCATAGAGGCCTCTCCGGCCGCAGGCGAGGAGGGGGGGCCAAACCAATTGCTTGCTGTGGGATCCCGCAGCACCACTCGGGCACTGGAGGAGGAGGAGGGGGAGGAGGGGGTAGACGTGGAGGAGAGGCGAGGAGGACGAGGAGGACGTGGGAGAGGAGGAATGGAGAACGAGGATGAGGGCAAGGGCGAATAGGAGGACGAAGGAAGGAGGAGGAGGAGGAGGAGGAGGAGGAGTAGGAGGAGGAGGGACCGGAGGAGGAGGAGGAGGAGGAGGAGGAGGAGGAAGAGAAGGAGGAGGAGGAGGAGGAGGAGGCGTAGGAGGAGGAGGACGGGGAGGAGTGGCGAAGAGAAGAAGGACGGGCAGAAAGGGGGAGTCGAGGAGGAGAAGAAGGAGGGAGAGGACGACGAGGAGCAGGAGGAACAGGAGGAGGAAGAGGAGGAGGAGGAGGAGGAGGACGAGGAGGAGGAGGAGTCGAGTACGCATTGCTGCCCAGCAGGTGAAAGAGCACTCGCTGATGTGCCCACCTCCGCTGCTGCAAAACGGTCATCGAGCGTCTGGGACTTGCACGGTGTGTCGCCAGATGTTAAGCGCCGACGCGAGCTGATCCCAGTGGTCTCGTCTCCAAAGAGTATATCTTCGACAGACGAGCAGGCCATGAGCGCCACGACGAGGGCGGCCAAGGCCGCGCCAACGCAGAACGAGGATCCGCGTTCCCATAATCATCATCCGCCTCCTCCTGCTCCTGCCTCTGCTCTTGTTCCTTCTGCTCTCCCTCCTCCTCCTCCTCCTCCATCTCGAATGCAGCTCTCGTTCTTCCATAGGAGGCAGCGTGGTTCGACTACAACAAGATGGAAGCCCACAAGGGCGGCGTGCTGGCGAAACTGAGGGCAGGCGAAAATGGTTTCTTGGTGTACCGCTTCGAAGGCTGCGATGAGAAGGAAACGGAGCTCGCCAACGCCTTGCTCGCTGACAAGGAGGAAGGCGCCAGGGCTCAGAAGAGGAGCGCCGAGGCGGCGGCGAAGGCCCTTGCCAGAGCCCAGGCCAAGGAGGCGAAGGCGGAGGCTGGCGCGCATCAGGGCGCGCGCAGAAGGCCTGCAGCGGCGGCGGCACCTGAGGCCGCGTTCAAAAGGCCCGCTGCGGTGGCAGGAGCGCCTGGAGAGGCAGCGGCGCCTGAGGCCGCGCCTGCGGCTCCAGCAGCGCGCGAGCCCGCGCTTGTGGCTGAGGCAATGGCGGCGGCGCCGCACGACCCAGCCGCGGTGCCCAGCGCGCCCGGGAGGTATTACGTGCACTATTACAAGCGTCCGAGGCACAGGGCAGGCGTGGTCCTCAGAGCCACAAAAAAGGAGATCGCGACGGTAGGTGGCAGCGGCTGCAAGGCTAGTGAGGAGTGCCTCAGGGATCTTTGTAAGAAGTGCGCCGAGCTCATGGAGCAAGGCGTCGTGGAGGAGGGCGCCGCGAAAGATTGGTTGGCTTCCAAGTTGAGCGAGGAGCTCGGGCCCGGTTGAATAGGTTAGGGCAGAGCGAGCGCCCCTTTGGTTTCCATGCCATTCAACTTTCACTCGCGCTTTGCGCAACAGACGTCCCTCTCGGTGTCGCAGAAAACCATAGCGTTCGTGCAAGTTTGTTTGCGCTCCTGTCGTAGGGAACTTCAGCGTGTGATCCTGTACCGATTCAGACGCACGTTCAGGGTTAAGTTGCCTGCCATGAGGTGGGAACCACGCGTATGGATGTGACTCAAACATGCAGTGCCAATAAGCTTATGTGCAAGAGAATGTTCAGGAGTGCGGCTCTGATGCGCGTGTGTGTATTAGTACGAATACGCATGTGCATGTATATATTATGCCGGCATATTATATTTGGCTTCAAGTATGCTTGATGCTCGGAGTAGGTACATTATCTTGGTCAATGGGGCCTCTTGCTGTTCATGCAACGGGGGCTTCTTGCGCCTGCAGGTATGTGTGATATGCATACGCGATGTGCACTCTTTGGCACGGAGGCCTCCTGGCGTTCATTCAAGGAGGCCTCCAGCATTTTATCGCGCGTATCTTTCGCCCGCCGCTCCGCGCCAAACCAGACCGTGACGCTCGGGCAGCGCCGGGCGGCCCGCGGCCCCCCGCCACCGCAGCCGCCGCCATGCTGCGCGCGGTGCTCCTCCTGCTGCTTGCGCAGGAGCCCGAGCGCAAAAAACTAATGCGCGACGGAGGGGGGAGGAGGAGGGGGGCGGAGGAGGAGAAAGAGGCACCACTCTGCCGCAGGTTCGTCTTCTCCGAACAGCTGAGAAAGGAAACCAAAATACCGACTGGTCGGTATTTTGTTCATTTTCGAACGGAACTGCCCCCAGGGTGGGCCCCAAAGCCCACCCTCGGGGCCCCCGGGGGCCGAAAACCCCAAACCCACCATTTGGTGGGCCCAGAAACCCGCCTTGGGGCAGGCCGAAAAAACAATCCTGGGGTGGGCCCAGAAACCCCAAACTCCATTTCGGGTGGTCCCAAAAATTCTTCCTGGGAGCAGAAATTTAGACCCCCCTGTTTAAACTAACAGAAGGGGGTTTCGAATTCTGCGGCTATTTACGAATTTCCCTGATCTTCCTGCCCCGACAGGCCTCCCACAAGGCACCCTGTGGGGGGTCAGGGGTGCTTCTGGTCTCCGAGGGCGCCACGGCAGCTTCCGCGTCAAGCGGCGGCGGCCTGCCTCCCGACGGTGGCGGTGGAGCGCCTCGTCGTGGCGACGGCCATGCGCCCGTCCAGGGCGACGACGACGACGCGAACGATTTCGAGGACGCGCAGCCGTCGCTGCGGAACGGGGCTCGCCGCTTCAGGCGCCGTTGCTTGGTGCGCAACAAGAACGCGTACACGGGCAAGGGCACGTGTGCGAACAAGCAGTGCTCGCTCGCGAATCCTGCGCTCTCGCAAACAAGGTCTGGATGGAGGAACAAGGGGAAAAAGCGAGAGCTGCGGTCGCCTTAGATTGTCAGCGCGCGCGTCCGGGCAATTGCGACTGCTTTGTTGCGGAAGATCTAATTTCGAAGTGTTTGTATTGCCACGTACGTATGCGTTCTCAGCTATGCGAGGCCTCCTGCCAAAGGAGGCCTCCTAGCACTTGTAACGGTCCCTCTAGTCATCACACATGATAAGCGCGATCTATTTTTTGTGAAGATACAATTTCGAAGTATTTGCGTTGCCACATTCCTGTTCGTTTTCAGCCATGCGAGGCCTCCTGCCAAAGGAGGCCTCCTCGCACTTGTAACGATCCCTCTTGTCATTACACATGAAAAGCGATATTTGAACTGAGGCGGGCAGCCCAGCGGCAACTGCAGCAACAGCAGCAGCTGCCGCAGCAACAGCAGCAGCTGCCGCAGCAACAGCAGCAGACCTGGCCACCACCCCCGCCGCCACCAGTGCGGCCGCCAGCTGACGCCCCAGAGACGGCCCTGCAGCAGCAGCCGCAGCAACAGCAGCAGCTGCCGCAGCAACAGCAGCAGACCTGGCCACCACCCCCGCCGCCGCCAGTGCGGCCGCCAGCTGACGCCGCAGAGACGGCCCTGAAACAGCAGGAGCAACAACAACAGCAGCAACAGCTGCAGCAGCACCAGCACGGCTTCCCACCTTGGCGCTTCCAGCACTGCTCCCCGCCGCCGCCGCCAGGGAGGCCGGAGGCGTCATCGGTGGACAAAATCATACACGTTCCAATAAGCTGACAAGATCCACCCCCCCCCCCCTTCCTCCTCGCACTACCGATGCTGAGGAGGAAAAAGGGGGAGGGGCTGGATCTTGTCAGGAGCAGGAGCAGGAGGAGGAGGGGGAGGAGGACAAGCTAGGTGTGCTCACGTCATATATGACGTCCAACCCCTCCCTCCCATCCCTTACCATGACGTAGATATCCTCTTTATTCGCACAGTCAGATGTCGAGCACGGCAATGATCCCGAAAGAGTACGGAATTAGGAACGATCGAAAGCGCGACGACGCCTGACGACGACCACGACGACGACGACGACGACGACGACCACGACGACGACCACGACGACGACGGCGGCGACGACGACGACGGCGACGGCGACGACGAATTGTAATTGTAAATGTAAATGAGGCCAGCGCTGCAGCGGGAACACGATTCGGAACGAGCGGAAGCCCGAAAATGAGGGCAACGCCTCAGCGAGAGCAGCATTTTGAAAAAAAACGCAGGCGAAAACCGAACTCCGGGGAATCCTGTGTGTAAAAAGACAGGACCCGCGGGGGCGCATACGTCCCGGACGTACTCAGGGGAGAGAGGAGAGTAGTATTCATCTTGAGTAATTGTAAAGGAGGGCGCCTGCAGGCTCTTGCCGCGTCGGTGCTCCACGCGCAGCTCGGAGCGGCGCGGCGTCTCTCAGATGCTGCGTCGCCACCTGCCTCGGCCGCGAACGCTAGCAACGGCCGCGAGAGCGGCAACTTTCCGGGCAAGGGTATTTTTATTTGACCGCCGTACTGCTGTGCTTTGGAAATGTTGCGTGGCATTGACGCGCGTGCTTTGTTGCATGCAATTTTTGGGGCCGCCTTCCTGCACGTTGCCTTTGATTGTCTGCATATGTCTTCGCATTCGCGCCATGCTTGGTTGTTGTGCACGAGCAGTTTGACCTTCATGTTGGTCGTATCAGACCGGGCGCGAGGGTAAAAAAACTTACCGGTAAAAAATTTTACCCCTCTCAAACAAATAAAACAAACAGAACATAGGGGGTAAAAAAATTTACCGGTAAATTATTTTACCCCTTACAAATTGGCATATGATCGTTCAACATTTCCAGCCCATGCCGCATACATGTCGAGATGTTCGCCCAACTTCCGTTGCGCATCCAGATGGTCGCCGCGCGCATTTGGAAAAGGATGCCTCCTGCAGGGAAGGAGGCATCCTAATTTCTTGTTCGCTCGGGAAGGTCTCAAGATGCTTCGCGAGACATGTCCACAGGAGGCCTGAGGAAGCCTTAGGAGGCGTCAGGAGCGCCCCCCAGGAGGCGCCAGGAAATCGAGGCCCCAGGAAACCCCCGGAGGCCCCAAGATGTTTCAGAAAACCCCACGGGGCCCCAGGAGGTTCCGAAGGCCTCCGGAGGCCCCAGGAAGCCCCACGAGGCCCCAGGAGCGCCAGGACACGCGAGGACACGCCAGAAGAGCACAAGAGGCCCCTGGAGGCGTCAGGAGGCCCCAGGAGGCCTCAGGAGGAGCCCCAGCAGAGCCCTACGAGGCTTCAGGGCCCCAGGAGGCTCCAGGCGAACGAAAAATCTGCGCCGCGTTTCAGCGGGAGCGCAACTTATATGGCAACAGAGCGCAGCGCCACAGAGCAGCAAAAGCCAAAAGTCGGCTGGCAAGCAAAATCTGGCGGGCCATTTCCGCCAGAGGCCGAAAAGGCCATAGGGGCGCGTGCCAGGGAGGGGGAGGAGGAGGAGGAGGAAAAGGAGGGGGAGGAGGAGGAGGAGGAGGAGGAAAAGGAGGAGGACCATGCGCGAGACAAACACCATCGCACGATTATGTGTCAAGACAGACCGTTGCAGTTGTAGTTTCGACATGTGTGTCGCGTGAAGCGCCGTCATTCCATATTCATTGTATTCGGTGCAAGCTGATGGTTTGTGAATACGCATTGCAGCTCAAGTTGCTCTAGGCGTGAACTTCTTTTGCTGTTCTCGATTCCATTCAAGGCCAGAGGTTCTGTTGCAGCCATGACAGCGCTGTTTGTTTGGCTGCTCATCGCGCTGTGGCACTTCATGCCCGCGCGCGGGGTGCCGAAGAAGCCTGCAGCCAAGAAAGCCGCGGCCAAGCCTCCCGCACAACGCTCCCGCTCCCCAAAACGCCAGCGGGCGCCAAGCCAAACGAGGCCGGCAGCACCGAAGGTGGAACCAGGCGCTTGCACGTGCATGTGTTGTTTTGTCATGTTGTGAGACGAGATCGTTGTGCACATTGCGCGCGTGAATTTGTTAGGAGCCAGCATGATAAAACATCGGTCCTTGCGTGCAGTTTTTCGAGTTGCGTTGCCAGAGGCGCTGCTGGATCATCCAGTGGGAATGCCGATGGTCGCGGGGGACGCCTGGCCCAGCCTGTCCTCGAGGGCGCGGCTGAGGCAATTCGGACTGGTAATGAAACTCCCCGTAGGTAAACGCAGGCGTATGGAGATGATGGAGCAGGAGGCGTAGGAGTAGGATAGGGAGTAGGAGTAGGAGTAACAATAATTAGGGAGTATGAGTGGGAGTGATGCCTGCGACCTGGCCAGGCAGCGCGCCCCGGCAGCCAAGATGATGGGGAGCTTTTGGAAGATCTCGCCGATTATACCAAAAGCAAGAAGAGGATGGAGAACATGCTTGCCTACAGGAGGGATCACCATTCAGATCCAAAGAAACGGGAGGAGGCGAAAAAAGCGCTCGACCAATGGGGGTTGTGCTCTACGAAAGACGCCCGGCAGAAATTCTTGCTCAAATATGAGAAGAACGGCAAGGACAACTTGTCTTGGACCAGTGATTACACAGAGGGCATGGACAAGAGAGACAAGGAGGTGAACATCCAGAAGGACGGGTGGTGGACAAGGCCTCGATTTCCGTTGTGGCGTGCATATTGTGCCCCATGTGTGTGTGTGTGTTATTTACCTCATCCGTTTGTTCAGGGCGGCCTCCTTCAAAGGAGGCCGCCCCATGTGCAAGTGAACTACGGATTTTCTGTGTCAGGCTGCAGATTCTCGGTTTCAACAACATCACGCCGAGCGCGTCTGACCTCGTGAACCCCACTACCAGGAAGAATATGGCTCAAATGGCTGATGACGTCATCAATCACTCTTACAAGAAACACGGCGCCGCAGGCATCCAAATCTGGTTTCGCACAGGCACTTCGTCTCGCGAGCTCGCTGCGCCACTTCTGTGCCAAGCCCATTTGTTTTTGTGCGTGCGAGTCGGAGACAGAGTGCCCCCGTGAACCCAGGTTGCATGCATCGCGGAACAAGGCATCAATCCGGATGATTTCCCTTTCACGGAAGAGGAGAACCCGCTTTTGACAGAGCGCTACTGGTACGAGACCTCTCGGGAGAGTTCCAGCGCCGAGATCCACAGCAAGGCATGGAGAGCAACCGCCGATGTGAAGGACAAGACCGTCTCGAGCATTGCTGACCGAATGGGCGTGCAGGCCCTGAAGGACGGCGTGAAGGAGGAGACCAAGAACGCCGAGGAGGCCGAGGAGGCGAAGCAGCTCAGGAGCGAAGCTCTTGAAACCACGACAATGGCCAACTGGGAATTCTGGCGGTGGAGGGATGGGGGTTAGCAGAGAGGAGGGGGAGGGCGAGGGGCTGTGTCATTGCCGTGGCTTCGGAGCACGGTTTCCGCGGGGCCATTCTGAAGTCGCTGCACGCGTTGCCCCCGGCTCTGTTTGCGATCGAGGCGAAGCTCAAGACCAAGGCCCAGAGCAAACCCGTTTACAATACAGAGGTGGACAAAATCATCCAGCAGAAAAGCACGCTCACGGAGTTCTTGACGCAGGCAGAGGCGACCTTGGCGGTATGGGAGGACAACGCAGATGTGAGCCTTCAGGACATGAAGAGGATTCGCACGACAGCGGATGACCATCTTGCGGCTGTGAAGAAGGCCAAGAAGCAGTGGGAGCAGCTATTGAAGGCCTAAGCACGATTCATATTTCCATATCATGCATGTGTCCATTCCGGGCACATTTGCTTGGGCACGCGCCCGTGGAGCACCAGAGACGCCTCTTCCAGAGGAAGCAGAAACCCTTTCTGGGGTTCGGTCCTCCACCGCGTCGGCCCCTGCCTCCGAGTATTTCCCCTCCTCCCCCCACTCCTCCTCGTCCCCCTCCTGAGCATCCTCATTATCCATTGTCCTTTGTGCGCATTCTTGATGCTGGTTTGAACAGGGGGCCTCCTGCGAAGTGCTAAGGAGGCCTCTTGGCGCGATACTTTGTTGCGTGCACGCCCTAGAGGTATATATGTTCCCAAGTGCGCTCAGATGGCAATCTCTTCCCAAGCAGTCCAAGCGTATTCTTTGTCACATCGCAGCCTTTTCCCGTTCGAGTTGCCAGCGGCCTCTTGAGCGTTCAACCTAATGTTGAAAGGAAAAAAGCGGAGGCCAGCAGATGCTGACTTGGATGGTGACCCTGCGAAATGCATTGGCCATGACGTGCGAGATATGTATGCTGAGAATATGCTCCCCGCATACAGAGTCGGCAGATTATCGCGTAATTTAGGCAGATGCGGTGTAAATGGCTTCAAGGCGAAGAAATTTCTTGGGAACTGGTCCCGAGATATGAGGAGGAGTTATCTTAAAAATTCGAAGTGGCCGTCTCTGTATTCTGCGACCGTACCCGCTTGGAACGCCACCCGCCAGAGGGTCGAGAACAAACCGCTGCATTTTCTTCTTCCGCATGAAATTTTCGCTACGCTGCGCGATTTCGGTAGCGAGGCGGCCTTGTACAGCAAGGATGGTTTAGACGAGTTGTCGAGGCGAGATCACGGGGCAGCTGAGGAGGAAGCTGGATGCCCTCTTGCGCCGCTTGGGCTCTGGAGCGACGGCGTGCCTGTCCAGTCAGCAAAAAGAAATGAATCAATCGAAGTTGTGTGTTTATCATTTCCTGGCATTGTCGGCCGCTTCTCCAGTTTGCGGTGCCCAATTACGTGCATGAAAAAAAGCTGCTTTGCAAAAGGAACTTGGGACGCCATTATGGAAGTTGTGCGCTGGAGTTTTGAAGTCCTCGCTTCCGGCCGATGGCCAGACAAACGACACGACGGGCAGCCGTTCGGAAAGACAGAGAAACGCCAAAAAAATGCTACATCTGGGCGGCGCTTACCAAAAGCATGTTTATCGCAGGTCCGCGGAGATTGGAAGAGTTTCAAGGAAACGTTATGTTTTCCTGGCTGGGGCCAAGCTGCTGATTCACCTATATGTTGGATGTGTGATTGCCGTTATTCCGAGGTTCAGGGTGTGGAACAAATCTTTCCCACTACACAAATGCCACAGCCAGTTGATAACAATGACACACGTGGGAAGGAGGAGGCGGAGGATGAGGAGGATCAGGGGGGGGGAGGAGAGGGGGGAGGAATTCGAGGAGGAAGAGGAAGGGGGGGAGGGAGGAGGAGGGAAGAGGAGGAGGAGGAGGAGGAGCAGGAGGAAGAGGGAGGAGGAGGAGGAGGAGGCGGAGGAGGAAGAGGAAGGGGCGGAGGAGGAAGAGGAGGAGGACAAGGAGGGATGTTTTTTGCGTTTTGCTGTCCGCCTACAGGTGAAGGATGCGGGAAACTCGGCGAGGTGGCGCTCGACTCGTCGGACTTTCTCGAGTTTGATTGGAGCAATTCTTTCGGCTGGAAACACCGTGTCGCCCTTGCTTTCTTGCCCATGCGCCCGGTCGCCCAACATTTTCAAAGTAGACTGGCTACGCGCCATCGATATGGGAGCGGCGGCAGACTTCGGGGGACAAGCCTTGCAGTACATGTTGGTGAAAGGCAAAGCACCAGGCTCAAATAGAAAAGAGCAGGTGCGCCGATTGAACGACAAACTTCAAAAATGGTATGATCAACATGACATTTCAGATCGCCTGCACGTTCTGTCTGAGACTGTCATCAAGCGAACGTCCTCCACTTGGGCAAAAATGAAATGCATGGCTGCGCCGATGCGCCGCATGGTTCCATGGATTCTCGAAGTTTCGCGCGAATATTTATTTAGACCCTGCAGATGCCATCGACAACGCAATTTTGAAAGCGGCCGAGCATTTGGACGCATGCTACGAAGCAATGCATCATTGGCATGATGGCAGCGGTGCTGTTTTACGCGAGAGTTCGATGAAATTCGCCCTGCTGTATGGAGGCCTCGAAGATAGGATGGAAGATATTTTCCGGATTAAACCCAAGCTCCATTTGATGCTTGAGGTGTGTCGCGGCGACCAGCGCCCAGACACATGTTGGACATACCGGGATGAAGATTGGGGAGGGGTCGCGTCAAGGATTGCAACCTCCCGTGGCGCGCCCGCCAACGTCTCTGTCGTTTCATATAGCACATTGAGCCGCTTCCGTATGGAAGCAGTGATGTGTGTGCAATGAAAAACAAAAAAAAAAAAAGGAGGCCTCTTCAACTAGAGCGGCCTCCTGCAATTTCTTCTGCTGCGGTCGCAGCGTAATTTCGATGTATGCGCCCGCAGTTGCGGATAAGAGTGAGGGGCGCCCGCACTTGCGGGGCGGGCGGGTGGCTTGGCGTCGAGATCTTCTGCGTTTCGAACATATTCGTGAGGCCAACGAAACTCTTGAAATCAGGCGTCTCGATTTGGAAATCGAGACACCCCTAAAAATGTGGACCAAGAAAACGAGACACCCCCCCACCCACCCCTCCTCCCCGACACAAGGGGCGTCTCAAAATCTAGACGCCGTCAGAAAAACGACCAGGTTTTCGAGACACTCCCCACGCCATGATGTCGATTACGACGATGTTAACGACAATACATGTGTACACGGGTCGTGCACACAACTATGTACATACATACATGCATACATATATAGGCACATATAAATATCTAAGCCAACATGTATATGCGGATGCATATGCATTCTTGTGTATATGATCACCGATGTAAGCTGTTGTCATGATGCAGGTTATATCACGTATACATACATGCGTATCCGCACAGCGCAGCATACGCATATACATACACGCATACATCACGGATGAACACACCAAACAATCATGGGCACCAACGGCCCCCCTAACAACACTAGAGGCGC
>CAUYUJ010006940.1:7500-50106 GCA_963575745.1 Prorocentrum cordatum | reverse complement strand
CCGCGCGGTACCTCATCGTCCCCAGGCTTTGCCCCACCATTCCGGAATCGGTTGCAACTCGTCCAACAACTTCCGGTCGTCGGCGGATATCGCTCCGTCGCTGCCCGGCCAGCGTTTCTCTCCGAAAAAGACGGGGGTCAGCGGGCATTTGGCTTGGTGAACGCGGCAATGGCACTTGCACTTTCGCTTGCTCTTCTGAAGTGCTTTGCGCAGGTGGCGCACTCGTTCTTCGATGTCAGCGACGCACTCCTTGCACTGTAGCTTCATGCGATTGCTATTCTTGTGGTGATTGAGTAGTTTTTGGTTGAACATGCGGGCGCCAAACCTGAAAGTGCACCTCTGGCACGTGTACGTCTCCAGGTCACACGGGTGGAACCCTAGCGCACGGCATGCTTTGCAAACCAGAGTTGTGCCCTGAGAAGACGCGTGATGATCGCGTTCAGGCTTCGACCAGCACTTCATCTCATACGCCGTTGTACATTTCCCGCACCGCAGCTTCGTCTGACAGTCCAGGCACACCAAGCGGGACTTCCCCTGCCGCTTCGCGTTGCACAGCACGTGTTCGTCGAACGCAAGGCGGCCCAAGTGCTCGAAGCGATCTTCGCACTGGTGCTCGTCGTACTTGCCGGGCGCGAACCCTCGCTTTGCGCAGCCCGGGCACACGAGGTCTCGATCGGAATGCCGACGGTTGTAAATAATCTGCGCGCCCCAAGCGCCTGCCTCAAAAACTTCTTTGCAAGTAGAGCACCCGTGGCTCTGCGGGGTCAGGCTCTTCTTCCAGTCATCACGTTCCACACACCGCTTGCATACTGAATCGTCTGGCGGGACTGTCCTTGGAGCGTTTCCATCGGGCATCCCTTGGGAAGCCTCGCCCGCCCGCGCAGACCGAGAAGGCATTGCGCCGACCTCGCGCGCGCAGTCCACGCATCTCGTCCACCTCCCCTGCGACACGTACTTTTCGTAGAAGTCGGCGGCTGCTTTCATGCCGAAGTCGCGGGCGTCGAGCATGTAATCCCGCTTCCCTTTGAGGTTGCAGCAGGCGCACAGGTGCTTCCTCGCCATGGGGTCCATCTTCTCAGCTTCAGCGGCCTCGTCACCAAGCGCACTCCACTCATGGATCGCCTCGTCTCCTGTGATCTGGCCGGAAAGCTTCCGCACCAGTCGCTCGGGCCCCACTGGGCTGCCGAGGCCGAACAGAAAGGTCGAGAACGGCTGCATGGCGCAGATGCTCAGCAATCGCTTCACCCTCGACAAGCATACGTAGGCAGCAATCTGAGCCGTCATGGACGCCCTGCTGGACCAACGCTGCAGGTCCGCGAATGCCGCCTCCAACGTCGCCCCCTGGATCATGCGAGCGGTGGAAGCGAAGTCGGGGAGCATCCAGAAGCCCGTGCGCCGAGCTTCGATGCCCGTGTGCTTGTTGACTGTCCAGGTCCTGGATCTCCGCTTCGACGGGCATACGCCCGTCGGCAGCTTCCCGATGCTCCACTGTGCTTCTGGGAAATGGATATTGATAACCAAGGGCAACCTATCCAATATGAACTCGCCTTCGATTTCCTGTGGCATGCAATCAGGCGCCACTGTCCATCCGTAGACCACTCCCTTCCGGTGTCTGTACAGCTGTCTGCTTCGATCGACGTTGTCCGTCAACCGAATGGGCATGCCTTTGCGCCAATGGGTAGATGCTCGGAATGTTGCCCGTCTCCTGGGTCGTGCCTCTTCAGCAGGAGAACGACTTCTTCGTCCCAATTTCTTCTCGGCAGATCGCGATCTCCTGGGATGCAGCGGCACATCTCGAGCGTAGCACCACGAGAAGCTGCACGTTCTTCTGCTTGGCAAACTCCCTCGCGCGCAGCTTCGTCGCGAAGTACCTGGGCACGTTGAAGGAGTACAGAGCAGGTGCGCCGCAGAATGGGTTCATGCGAAGCTCTGGCGCCAGCGAGTCCGTGTCGGTCAGAACCCTGTGTCTTTTGACTCGCTCCGCACGGCACTCTTCGCACTCGCCCTCTGGCGACTTCAGAAGCGCCGCCATGTCGGCGCACCCTCCGGTTGAAGCGCCCCCCCCAAGTCTTGCGATACGGGCCCAGTGCTGGGTCGTCCACCGCGTCGTCGTTGCAAACGCACTTACCCGCGCTCGGGGACGTCAGCGTCGGGAGCCCGTGGAAGTAGCTGTAGTCCTCCATGCTGAGATTTCCAACTCTGCACTGACCCAGAAACGAGTTGTACCATGCATCGTCAGACCTCATCAATTCGGTCAACTGCCAGAAAGATCGCAGGCTGTCGACGCCGTCTTGCCAGAACAGCTCCAACGCGCGGTGCGCGCACCCTGCGGGCACGTCCAGAGGGTTGGATGCCAGGAAAGTGCCCGTCACGGGGTGCAACTGCCAAAAATCAGCGCACATGACCACGTTCACTCCCCCGAAGGCGCGATGCAATTCTCCCGCCCTCTTCTTGCACGTGCCCCTCACACGGACAGCGGCGCTGACCACTCGTTCCAGGGTGCCCAGCAGCTCCGCGGACATCATGCTCACCTGGACATGTTGCATACTCAACGTATCTCTTTTTTGTGCGCGCTGAGCTATGCTCATTGCCTCCACAGGTCTTGCAAACATGGAGACGCCTGGGACGCAGAAGGTATAAATCATACTTTGCCCAAGCGCCGCCGTCGGAGGTGACGAAGAGCCCGAACGACTCACACCACGTCGAGCACGAACGACTCACACCAGGACGCGGGGCCCGAACGACTCCCACGACCACGAGCTCCTACGACTCGCTCAGGTAAAGGGCTCGAAGGCCCCACGGCCAGGACGGGACGACCAGGACAACGTTACACAAGAGGGAAGAGCCCCAACAATCCACACACGAGGATCCCGAACGACTCACACCAGAACATGTATTTTCTTGTGTGCGCTGAGCTATGATCATTGCCTCGACAGGTCTTGCAAACATGGAGGCCCCTGGGGCGAACTAGAGAATTATCAGAAGTTGCCTAGACGCCGCCGTTGGAGGTGACGAAAAACACGAACGACTTACACCACGTGCAGCCCGAACGACTCACACCAGGACGAGGAGCCCGAACGACTCACACGACCACGAACTCCAACGCGACTCGCTCCAGGAAGAGCTCGAAGGCCTCACGCCAGGACGACGGGCCTGAAAAACGTCCACCAAGGGGAAGAGCCCCAACAATCCACACACGAGGACCCCGAACGACTCACACCAGAACATATCCCTTCTTGTGTGTGCGCTGAGCTATGCTCATTGCCTCGACAGGTCTTGCAAACATGGAAACCCCTGGGGCGCACTAGAGAATTATCAGAATTTGCCCAGACGCCGCCGTTGGAGGTGACGAAAAATCCGAACGACTCACACCACGTGCAGCGGCCCCAAACATCCACACACGAGAACCCCGAACGACTCACACCAGAACATATATATGTTCTTGTGTGTGCGCTGAGCTATGCTCATTGCCTCGACAGGTCTTGCAAAAATGGAGACCCCTGGGGCGCACTAGAGAATTATCAGAATTTGCCCAGACGCCGCCGTTGGAGGTGACGAAAAGCCCGAACGACGCACACCACGTGCAGCCCGAACGACTCACACCAGGACGAGGGGCCCGAACGACTCACACGACCACGAACTCCAACGCGAGTCGCACCACGAGGAGCTCGAACGCCTCACACCAGGACGAAGGGCCCGACAAACGTACACCAAGAGGAAGAGCCCCAATAATCCACACACGAGGACCCCGAACGACTCACACCACGCCGAGGGCACACAACGATGTACTCCATGGAGTGACTCGTTCGGTGCCCTCGGGACCTCGTCGATGATGATCACGCGCAAGGCGCCGCACTTCATGGACTGCTTGTGCCTGTCGCCTGTGGCATTCCCGTCGTCGTTCCGCGCCGGGACGCCGCTCCAGTGGTGCACCGTGTGGCCGTTGATCTGCGCCGCCATGGCATTTTTGAAACGCCAAGCACACGAACTGAACGCCGTGCTCCCAGCCGAGACCTTCCTCCATTAAGTACCGCATCCACCCAATGACAGCACTTTTGCCGGTGCCCGGAAATCCGTGCACTACGTCCAGCAGAGGCTCCTCGGAATTCTGGTTCACGTTGCCGTGCTGCTTCTCCAACCACTCAATCTTCAAACGTCGAACAAAGTGTTCGAGAAACTGGCGCTGTTTCTCGTTCGGGATCTTCGAGCTCGCCAATATGGCAGCAAACGCTTTGTCCCTGGCGAAGAAGCCAATTCTTCCTTGCAGGTGCAACGAAAACAAGGCGTGGCTCTACCAGTTGAGGGCCACGCCCACCTTGTGAATCAAACGAATCTAACGAGGCAGAGGCGGACGGGGAGGACTATGAAGAGAACACATATGTGTTTGCACGGGCCGAACTGCTCAGGCGCTCAGGCAGCGGCGCAGCGAGAGATCTCGGCGATCCCACACGTGTAGATAGATCGGGGGTCCACGGGCAGCGATATCGCCCAGCGCTGATTCAGTGCTGTGTCACAAGGTAATCCCACCAATGAATCTTTACTGAGAAGAGTCACCAGCACCATCACTTCCCAGGGTAACCAGCACCATCACATAGTATAGTAACCAGAACCCAAAGAACCCAAGTACGGAGTCCAGCTAGATTGCAGTACGAGTCCAACCAGCGGGATGTTTCCTGTACTGGAGCCCACTCGAAGCGCCTCGGAAGATGAGTAGAGGCATATCCACCTTTGGCTACATACCGATGCCCACGCCGTGTATACAGCAACCACGGTCCCCTTTGACGCAACATCCAATGCCCAGCCTCTCTGTAAGAACCACTACTGGAAGAAACACAACACACACCTGAGCCCACTGCCATGATACCCCCATTTCACTGAATAGTAAGCTGCTCGGTTCTCGCAGTGCCCAACATAGCAGGCTGGCCGATAGGGATTATCATCGCATCCTTCAAAAGATAAAGCATGCCCTTGGAATTGCCAGTGGACGCGCGGCCTGCCCCGTAGTAGACCACGACGTCCTGGAAGTTCCGCAACGCCTGGGATTCCGCATTGTGCTTCATGGCGCAGCAAGTGAAATAGAGGCCGCTGTTGTCCACTATATCAAATATCAGTTTTGCGTTCCCCCCTTGCGACATCTCCAAGGACTGCAGATCCATGACTTCACCTTTCACCGACAACCGGAATGGAGGGTTCAATTTGTTGCGGAGAGATCGAAACACGGAAACGCAACAATCCGAAGGTGGAACCGCATAACTCATTTTGATGAGATTCTCCGACGTCGGTCAAGACAGAACCTGCACGGTCGCGCCCATCTCCCCGCCAACAGCTTCGATCGACGTTAGTGAACGAATCCGCGTCAGCAACTCCCCGTTCCAATTATTATCCCCCGCCCCCTGGATGCGAACCTTAGACAGGTCCACGACGCACGGAGCAACATCGCCCCGATGCCGACGCTCCTGTACAGCGCGCCAGATGCTGCAGATATCTTCAGCGGCGTCACCCCATAAGCACACGCTGATGGGCCCCGTCTTGTCCACCATGACCACGTCGGCCGCCTTCCCTTCCGAAGACGGGCCCTTGCGCTTCCGCGGAGACCCGTCCGCGTAATGTACATCGCGATGACTAGTGTCGCATGCAATCACGACGCCCTGAAAATGACACCTGCCACCCTCCTCGGAAGACTGGAGAATTGCCAGCGCAGATCTGTGGAATACCTCTTCGGACGCCGACGAAGTCGGACCAAACGCCTGCCCTGAGAGAATCAGATCAATGCCAGACAAACCAGAAGGCGACGCCGCATCCGAAAGTTGTGTCGGTCCATGAGCCACGGCGCTCTCCTCGGCGTGTCGGGGAGCAGTTCTCCGGACGAACCTCCGATATGCTTTCCCGCAACAAGGCGTAGTACCGAGATGCCGCAAATTTTTCAGGTGGCTCCGATGGTAGCATTTTCCTCTGCTTGGCCGTGCGCGATTGCACAAATTGGGTATATTGCTCCGTGACGCCGGTCACGGCGAAAGTATGATCAGTCGCTGATGCCTCCAGAAGGAGTGTTTTACGCTCGTCTGCTTCGTCTGCAGAGACTCCAAAGCCCGGGCCCACCATCGGCCAAAACGCCGCGGGCGCGCCCAAGCCAGTCCCTGCGTTCTGGTGCGCATTCGCATCGCACGTCTCGCGCACAATGCGAAAGTAGTCCTCCTCCAAAAACTCTCTGAAGCTATCATGAGCGTCCGCTCCACTGAGTTCGACAACTTCAGCCATCTCACTCCCAAGCTAACCACAAATTCTTGTCCAGCAACTCCAACAATTCTGGCCTCATTGCCGACGCGGCATCACGAGCGAAAACCTTCTTCTCCCCGTCACCGATCGACTGCGGGGAGATCAGCGGGATGAACGTTGACTGGGCGAACCGGTGAGCAAATGTCCTGGCGTCAAGCGACTGCTTGGCGAGAAAATCACGCACGTGCTTGTAGTAAAAATTGAGTGCCCACTGAGCATGCTTCTCGTCAATCGACGTCCTGGATCTCCAGGACTATTCTTAAAATACTCCTTTTTCTGAAAATCAATATAGCTCTGAATCTGCACAGCATCCAGCTTCTCCACGAGACTCATGGCTTCCTCGGCGGCATTCTGCTCGTCCTCCGCTCGCAATCTATCGGGCGAATGAGCGGGAACTCTTCGCCGCCGCTCGAGAGTGCAGATCATCCACCAAATTGGAAATGTCCTCCGCCAAGTCCTCGCCGCCAGAGCCTGCTTCGCCCAGCGATTCGAGCAGCGTCGGTCAAATCGGCCCTCCCAAACGATTTGTCGAAAGGCCAACCCCTGCTCTCGAAAATCTTCTTCAGCGACTCCACTGCAACCGTTTCGGCACTCACGCCGCTACTCGCGCCATCGGCGCGACACCCTTCAAGGAACACATGCAACCCTCAACACCAGGCTTCAGGATAGCTTTCTCTGCCGCGCCGTCCGCTTGCACAGCAATGTTGTCGAAAGACGCCTCCACAGCCTCGTGGAAGGTCTGAGTGGTCATGGCCCGAGTCCCGTGCTGGAGGATTGGCCACCTCGCCAAGCGAATTGAATGGGACAGCGGTGTGAACAACGGCTGAGCTACGCTCACTACCGATGATCTCGCAGACGCGCTCGACTCGAGCCCGCGGCTCGCAACAATGCACCAACCAACTTCGCACGCAGGAACCATTCGTGCACTAAAAACCACGCGTAACGCACTACATACAACAACCAACTCTGCGACGAATACCACTCACATCTGCAACGACATGACACCCTACGCCACCCAAATTGCCCTCGTCTCCCACGACGGCCCCAGGCCCCTGGACACCCGGAAGCACGATAAGCCTCGCTCCACTACATGGAATGAGACGGGATACGCCGACAGTCATGTTGAGAGCCTCGAGCTCGTGCATACCTGCAAGACCTCTCCGCACACTGTACTCCTGCACGACTACGAAGAGCGTTCTACCTAAATCTACTGTGTCCCGTCTTTCCAGAAGGCAAAGCGAACCACTTCAGCCCACGCGTTCCGTAACGCTCCACGCGTCACCTGCACACGAGCGCGGCAGACGACACTTGGAACGACGACTCCCAGACCTCCACATGTGCCTACTCAACATCCGCAGGAAAACTGGCGCACCACTCGTACTCTCTTGGGAAGAGGCAGAGGACAACGTTGAACTTCTGTGCATGTCTTTCTGTGCATTCTTGATGTGTGTCGGACCGCCTTTGATGTATGCGTGCTTCTGTAATGAATACATGCGTGTATAGGTGTGAAGGGGAATCCATGATCTGATGTCGCAGTGACGATGGATCCTGCGGATCAAATCTCGAAAGTGGCGCGTCTCCGAGACATCTCGCGCTGACCGCCGCGCCTGCATGTCACCGAGCGCTAACAGCCACGACGACCTGCTGACACGAACGCGGGGCGAATAGAGAAGAATATTACTCACATCAGATGCAAAAATGGAGATATCGTAGCAATGCTGGGCTACGTGCGGCATTTGCGCACACAAGCCACCTCGTGCCAAAAAACACAGCAGGCGCGTGCGTTACGGGTAGGCGGAGCGAAGCTCACAGCCACACTCCAATACTAGAAGCCAGAGTGGCAACGACAACAACACTGGTCGGGAAAGATCGCTGCTTTCGACGACGGCCGCCCTGAGTCCATTACCACAACGACTACTACGACTACTACGGCGACTCCTACTGTTACTACTCCCACTACTACTTCTACTGCTACTACTGCTACTACCACTTCTACTACTACTACTACTACTACTACTACTACTACTACTACTACTACTACTACTACTACTACTACTACTACTACTACTACTACTACTGCTACTACTACTACTACTACTACTACTACTACTACTACTACTCTACTACTACTAGACTACGACTACTACTACAACTACTACTACTACTACTACTACTACGACTACTACTACTACTACCTACTACTACTACTACTACTACTACTACTACTACTACTACTACTACTACTACTGCTACTACTACTACTACTACTACTACTACTACTACTGCTACTACTACTACTACTACTACTACTACTACTACTACTACTACTACGACTCCTACGACGAAGGGCCCGAACGACTCGCACGCGGACGAGGTGCCCAAACGCCTCACACCACGAGAAGCCCGACCGACTCACACCAGGACGAGAGGCCCGAACGACTCACACCACGAGGAGCCCGAACGACTCACACCAGGACGAGGGGCCCCGACGACTCACACCAGGACGAGACGCCCGAACGACTCCCACCACGAGGACCCCCAACGACTCACAACACGACGAGCCCGAACGACTCGCACCAGGAGGAAGGGCCCGAACGACTCACACAACGAGGATACCGAACGACTCACACCAGGAATAGGGTCCCGAAAGACTCACACAAGGACGACGGGGCCGAAGGACTCACACAACGAGGGCCCGCACCGCCGCCGTCGTCGGAGGCGGGAAGAAGGAGGAACAGGGGGGATATGCGGCGCCAAGCGGACACACGCCTGAAAAACACAACTGTCGGCACGCTTCGCAAGAGTTGCTGTTGTGAGATGGGCTGGTGGGGATGCGCGAAGCGTAAAGAATTAACAATCGATGGCAACTCCGTGAAACACAAAAATTGCGCAAACTGTCGTAGCGGTGCTGGCCAGGATGCGGAGGACGGAGGGAAAGAAGGACAACTGCACACACGGAGCCAAAACAAAACAAAAGAGCATCAAAGTCTTTTGTTTGCCCCATTCCTTGGAGCAAGACTCAAATCGAAACGAACCATCGTGTGTACTCAAACATCGAGTACATCGAACCATCGTGCGTACTCAGAGCGACCAGTGCCACGCCCAGGAATCGGCACGCACCATCGATTGTCAGATCGAGGACAGCCCTGTCGGCGGAGGCCCGGAGGTTGGCACCGACACCGAAAGATCGGCGGGGTGCTTCTACCGAGGGAAGAAGATCCCGATCTCGGTGATGGTGGCAATTCTTGGCCTTCTTAGGTCTTGGGTGACCCAACGGGGGTCCAGCTGCAAGGGTGTGGTGCAACAGACTTGGGGCAATTGTATTGCAAATGGATTGCGCCTGAGAATTGTATTGCATTGTATTGCAACTACTACATTGCACGCGAAAATCCAGCAATACACTTGCGCCCCGGAATGTACTGCACGCCCCAATCGTATTGCAACCCCACAAATCTATTGCCAAATCTATTGCACCACCCCCCTGTCGCTGGACCCCCTTTTGGGTCAACCCGATATGCGGCCGAATGAACACCAACACCAAAATCTAAGATAATCCTCCCCTGGTGGGCACAGCCCCCTGTTGGTGGTGGTGTCCACTTCCAGGCCTCCAACCCTGCGCTCCTCCGACTCGGTTCCCTTGCCTAGCCATAGGTCGGGCATGTCCTCCTACAGGCAGATTTTGGAGTAAAAAAATGCAAAATCGTCAAAAAAATAGTCGAAAGTACGAAAAAATAGTCGACCAATACACGCCCGACAGAGGGCAAGGCGGGGGCCTCGGCAACATCGATTCGAAGCTCTCGTCGAGCTCCAGTGGCTGGAAGGGGCCAAGACCTCCGCAGACAGAAGAGCCCCTAAATTAGCCAGAATCACTGAACCAGGTCTGCCGTAGCTGCTGTATTTTCGGGTGACGGCAGTTCCGGTCAGTGGAACGGGGCGGAGGGGGCGTCCCGTAGTACACATCACTAAACCAAGTCCCACTAAACCCAGTTCTGCCAGCGCCCGACACCCGAAAGCTCAAAGCTCCGAAGGCCTCCAGAAGCCTCGTGCACAGTGCACAGTCGCGATCGTTGCCGGGCGCCGGCCTTGGCATCCACCACGGTCACCCTGAACTGGCGCCTCGAAGGGAGCAGAAGATGCCGACGCCGTCGCCGGCACTCCCCGGACCTCTCCCTGGGCGCGTTTTCTGGGCAACACCCCGAGGCGAACCCCTGGCGGTGGCGAGGGGGGCGCTCCAGGGGGTGAGGCGCCAGGAAGGGGCAAAGCGGCATCGGCATACCCCTCCCGCACTTAGAGTTAGGTCGGGTCTGTCCCCCTACAGGGGGATTTTGGCCGAAAAAATGAGAATAGTCGAAAGAGACTCAAAAAATACTCAATTCGCCGGCACAACGGGCCAGAGGCGTGCTAAGATCTCCGGTAACTACTTAACAATATTTCTAGTTCGCGCGCGCGGGGCGGCCCCTGGGGGGCCCCGGACGAAAAAAAAATACCCCGGCCGATCCCCGGCTGACCCCCGGGCGATCCCCAGGGGGGAGGCTATTTTTCGCCACCCCTCACGAGGATCGTGGCCTCACAGGGGGGGGCTGCCAACGACTACCCCCCCTCCCGCCCCAAGGGGCCCCAAAGAGCCCCCCAAGAGGCCCCAGGGGAGCCCAATACGCCGCCAAGGAGCCCCAAGACGCTCCCAAGAAGCCCCCAAGAAGCCCCCAAGACGGCCCCAAGAGGCGCAAAATAGCGCTCCAGGGCCGGCGGAATGAGCGAAGCGATTAAATAATTTCTGATTATTTTTGAATATTCCTCCTACAGAGGGACACGCCCGACTTAAACTTAGAGGCCTCCCAGATAGGGGTCCGAGCAGATGGGGCCAGAAGATCGCGCCGCATCGGCGACGCGTCGGCGATGCGTCGGCGATGCATCCGTGCCCTCGGCGTGGAGAAGATCGGGCTCCACGTCGGGCCGCACCGCCGAGGTGTTCGCGGTGCGGCGCGATCCTCCGACCCCACCTGCTCGGAGCCCGCCCGGGAGGCATGGGACATCCGCGCCTCAGCTCGCGCGCAGCGGCGAGGCCGCCCAGCCCTCCGCCGACCACCAGCGCCCGCCGCCTGCGCCGCGCGGGCGGCGGCCCCTCCTCGGGGGCGTCCCAAGAGGGGGGCGCCCAAGAGGAGGGGCGCAGATCATGGCCGGCGGCACGTGCGCGGCACAGGGCGGGGCCGGGGACGCACTGAAATGAGCAGAGGCGCCATGACATCTGGGGAGATACCATGGCCCCCGCCATGACATCCTCCCCCCGCTACTCTGGGTTTCTTAATAAGCGTGGGGGGGTACCCCCCCCACGGGGGTCAACCTCGCCTCGTCGCCACGCCGCGACGGGGGTCGGAGCGCCTTCGGCGCGCGGTGTTTACCCGCGACGGGGGTCGATGTGGGGCTGTCGGCGAGGTTGACGCCCCCCCGACGCCCCCCATAGTCATCACCCCCTCCTGGCCGCCCCCGACCTCCGCGCCCGCGCGCATGCGCGCCGGCGCCGCGCCGCCCCTTCGCGCCCTGCGGCATATCGCGCGTGCGCGCTGCGGGCGGAGGAGCGGCGCTGCGTGATGGGCACATTTTCACCCACCACTACCATATGTAGGACGGGAGAGAAGGGAGGATAAGGAGGTCCTCCTCCTGCTACTCCTCGTTCTCCTCCTGCAAAACCCCGAGGAGGGTTCTGCACGGGAGCCTGGCAACAATGATGATGATAGGTCACCTTTATACGCCCGCACGGCGAAGCAGGTCTCGGTAGCTTCAGCCGTTAAACACTTGAGCCAAAGGCAACAGGGTTATCATTCCTCCCCAGTCACCTGAACGCTTGCATGTTAACACCCCCCCTCGGACGCCAGTCCGTACTGGCTGACGGGGAGGTGTCTTTAAACGCAAAGACAGGTTAAACCAAGCAACATGCTGCACACAAATCGTTATAATGCCGAAATCGAAAGATCACGTGACAACGTTTACGAGCACCACGTTTCTCAGACATGCAACATGAGCTCAAGTAAACGTTCTTGCGGTTGCAAGTTTAAACGTAGCATCCAAAGCTTATACGGCAGGCTAGCATTTATATGATTTTGATTGCTTTCGCTTTTTATTCGCCAATACCTGCGGTAACTACAAAAGATGCACATGCACACAGATTCAGCTCAACAAGCCACTGCAACACGATTGCTAAGCCGAGTTAAGAGGGGAGATGAGGGAGAGCGTAAAAGAACAGCATGCCGGTCACTGGTCGCCGTTTACGAGCGGCGCGGGCGCCTCACTGACGGGGCGCGTGCGCCCCTGGACCTCGGTAACCCGCGATGCCCCACACTAGCCGCTGTGTAGGACGACACCCTGTTAAGGGCCTGCGTCGGGCTGTAATAGTCGGTGTCCAGGTACGCGTTAATCCGCTCCTCGTCATCGAGCCAGCACCCCTCGTCAAAGCTCTTGATGGACCCGTCAACAATGTTGTGGTAGGTGCCGATGGCCCTCCAGTAACTGGCGTGGGGGGCCTTCAACAGAGGTTTACCACCTGGATTGTTTCGGAGGTGCTCCTCGACTGCAGCGCCGGTAAACGGGTTCACAGTCCAGGTCGGATCGGTAAGCCAGTTGGGGAAGTCGTCGCACGGTAACCATCCAAACCAGCAGAGCTTCTCACGATGGTCGCTTTTACGCTCGGTGATATGATCAGCAGGCCAATTGTCACGGTAAAGTGCCCTCATGGACCCCTGATCGTTAAGAGCGACATCTAGGATGGTCTGGTGCCAGTAGACTGGAGGCCTGTTGATGCTGTCCTTTAACTCCTCGGCGCTCCTGACCTCGAGGTCCTCGATGAAGTAGTTGCGGTAATGCACCTGGAGGCCGCTCATGTAACGGCAATAGAGCTTGGCCAAGTCAGGCGTCGCAAACCGAATTACGGTAACTCCAGTCGAGATGTAACCGTGCGGCCCATAAGTGTCTTCCACCAGATGCTTAACAGAGACCACAGTGGGGTTGCCGTGGGGCAGCATCCCTGCCCACGTTAAGAGAAGGCCGTTAAGCTGCTTCTCGTTCATCTCCGGAACCTTGTTGACGTACACCTGTGTGTCTGGGCAACTGTGAACGTCAAACCACGATGAGTGAAGATCGTCAACGTGGAGTGGTGGCACGTATTCGTCGTCAAACAAGGACTGTACGTGCCCCACTGCGTCAACCCACTCGTCGTGCTTGGCCAACTCTTTCTCCGTCAACTGAGATCTCCAGCTGCTCGGGCCCTTCAGCACGGAGTAGCCGATGAAACCGTAAGCATGTTGGCCGTAGATGTCAACGAACACTTCATCATAGTCGTTAAGCTCCCGCCCCGTGTTGCCCTGAATGGACCGACCGCCAGGAGTCGTTAATCCCGCCTTCGCCACATGCCCGACGAAGTTGCCCTCAAACCTGCGCCAGTTGTCGCGCGTCTTCATCGTTAATGCGACTACCTCTCTGGGGTTAGGTTCCGCCTTGTAGTTGACGTCGCGGTCCTCGCTCCTGTCGTTCACCATGGGCATGTGGCCGTTGACGTGGTACAATGGGCGGTAAACAGCCCTGGCAATGTTCCGAGAGTATGCCGCAAGCTGGTCGTTCGTGCGGTTAACAGCTTGAGGCTGCGGCGGCGGGATGTGCTGGACCGATAACTTCTTGGGCTCCGGAGGCGGGGGCTTCATGCCACTAACGCTGCTCGATGCACTTGACTCGCCAAGGCCCGGAGGAGGCGGCTCGGGCGCCCTCACGTTCACAACAGGGGCAGGACCTTTTGGTGCTTCGTCACGTTGACTGCTCTGCGCACGATCTTCATCCATCTTCATGCCGATCTGCAGTAACTCTTCCAATTCCTGTTTACGCTCATGCATGGCCTTGGGTGCTCTCTTGTAAACAGGTTGCGGCGCCGTTGACTGAGGGATCTTATTCGGCGACATGGACCGACCGAACCCTCCGGTCTCGGGCGCGGTGCCGGTAAGGTCCTGAGCCGGGGGCGCGCCCGAGGCCGCGCAAGCTCGGGCCAGAGGCTGGCTAGCCTTGGCCGCCGCGGTAACGGCAGCGGGTGGCGCCTCGGCGATTGCTGCCGTTGGGGGCAGCTCGGGCAACGGCGGAGGCACCTGCGGGATGCTGGTAACCGAGGAACTGATCGGGTCATTCAAGAACCTCTGTAAACCTTCAAGTCTCTCGGTAACTCCCACCAACATGCGTAGTGCCGCATCCCGTTTGCCCTCGAAGTCCTGCAGAGGCGCGATGTTCTCGGTAAGGCGTCTGGCGGTGTTCAGGAGGTAACCAATGTTGTCGTTGATGCGCCTGCACTTGGTCGCATTCTCCGCCGTGTTAACCCCCGAGTCACGATTCTGGATGTTCAGCTCCGTGATCGTCGCCATCAGAGCGTTAATCTCGTCTTGCGCCCTCTTGAGATTCTCGTTGACGTCGTCACTGGCGTGGATCAACGCATCGTTCTGCCGCGTTAAGTCCTCGATCCTCTGCGCCATGTCACCGGCGGCCCTTTGCACCTCGTCAACGTGTTTGTCGTGAGCCCCGTGAAAGTTAATCGCCATGTTAGTGAGGGTCACGGTAAACGCGTGGGCAACGTTGACGATGTCGTCAACACGGCGGTTGAGGTTCTCACGCGTAACCGGTCCATCCCCAGGCGGGCCCTGGTCGACCACGGACCCGTTGATGGTGAGGTTGACCTGATGAGCCGTCATGCTTTCGTTCACGCCCAAGAGTGAGAGGTAATGGGTGGAGATGGCTTTAATCGAGGCAGCTTGCTTGATAGAAATGAGCTGCGAGTGTCAACATTCGGTGGCCGGCGCAAGACCATGTCTGCCTGTTAATGCACATTGATTCGTGTTTCGTAGGTGTGCGTTCATGCTCTCACGACTGACATACTTGGTTAATGCATCAACTGTGTTCTCATGTGTTCCTACTTTCACAATACGGAGTACTCCCTCCTTTACCTTCTGCTGTAACCACAGTTGACACACTTCAATATGTCTCACTTTCCCCAAGCCTCGTCTGCTCGCAATGGCAATCGCAGCCGTGGCATCACTCTTCAGGGTGATCTCAACCTCCAGGTTAAAATCTCTCAGTACTGCCTGAAGTCCTAGACCAACCGATCCTCCTTTTACCAGTCCATAATATTCTGCTTCCCCTGACGATCACGCAATCACACTTTGAGTTGTGCTCCAAGACTTTATAAGATGTTTACCCCACATCACTACTCCTCCACTCGTAGACCTCCTAGTTCGCTTACATCCTGCGTAATCCGTGTCAGTCCAAATCGTTAATTCTCGGGGCTGTTCCTGATATTGGTACACATAACTGCTTCTGCTGTGGTACTTTAAATACTTTCCTAGCTTGACCAGACCCTTCCAAGAACCCATTGTTGGCTTTGACATGGTTCTAGCAAGCTCCTTCACTGAATACTGTATGTCTGATCTGTCTTGAGCTAAATAATTCGCTCTGGCCGTCAATGCCTGATACCTCTTAGTCATGTTGGGCGAAAGTTCTACCTCATCTCCCTCTTCAACTGGAATACGCTCACCTGGCACTTCAGTCCTCACTTTTACTCCCTCTAGCTCAAGCTCTTTCACAATTATCTCTGCATGCCTTTGATCCGCCTCATATCTTAACCCTTCCTCAGTCCATTCGACTATCCTGTTAAGAATCCTGATCGCCTTCATGTCCTCCTTTCCTGGTCCAAGTCGTCCTCTCACTTTTACCTCAAACTCCTCCTTTATCTTATTTTCAAACCAATCGAGATCATGGTCACCTCCTAATAGCGCGAAGTCATCCCCATGGACCGTCAACCATAAGGCTCGAATCTCATGTTTGAATACGCATGGTGACGCAACTCCACTCTTAAACCCAACCTCGATAGCAAAGTCCATGTAACAGTCTTCCCAGTTGCTCGCCGCGTCCCTTTGTTCCGTACATTGACTTTAATAGTTTTCCGCGCATGCCTGGTTCACGATCCTCGTCTGGTAATCTGATAAATATATCTTTCTTTGCCGGAGCGTAAAAGTAAGCTCGTTTAATGTCAATGAATGCCAACTTTAATCCTTTCTCGCGCTCGCCGTTCATGAATCCAACTCCTTCGGTAACTGCCATTGAAAAGAGCAGTTTCTGCGTCTCTAGTGGAGGTGTAGCAGCAAATATATTTCTTTCCTTGGAATTGTATTTAACCTGCTGGGCCACTAGCCTTGACCTGTGGTCTGGGCTCAACTCATCTCCTTTGTTAATGTCTATCCACCTGGTTCCGATGGGTGCCTTCCCCGTAACTTGCCAGCATACTTCCTCTTTCACTTTTTCGTAAACTCTGCGTTTTCTGAATTGTTCCATTTCTTCTTGGCGCGCCTTTATAGTCAGTTTAGGATCAAGTTCGTTTCCAGTAACATCGTCCCAGGCTTGAGTTATCTCTCCATTTTCCATGTGAACAACGTTGATCATATTCATGGGGAGAGGGTTAACTGTGCCGATCCTTTCACACGCTGCACAGGTGCTGGGCGTCTTGAGCCAGCCCTCACGTTCACATGCACTGCATTTCCACTTGTGTGGAGCAATCTCGCCAACGGCCTCATACGCAAAGGTGGTGGAAGTGTTAACTGGTCCCTTCTTGAACATGCTTCTTCTCTCTCTCCCTGTTATTTCGTTCACGGGCCTGTCCTCGATAACCTTCCCCGTGTCTATGTCAATGGTAAGTCTCCTAACGCATGAACTCCAGTGTGGTCCATTTGGTCCTGGCAGCATCAATCTTTGAGTTCCATAATCCTTTCTCGTCCACGTTAACTGGTGTTTGTGCTTTCTATCTTCGTTCACATATTCACATGCCCAGTAAGTCCCGCTTATCTGCATTTCACTATGCTCCTCTTCGTCAACTTCCATGTTTGTTGCTTCTTCTTCTTTAAACGTGCCTCCTTGGCGTCCGTCAATCTTCATTTGTCGCACAAGCCCTCTCAGCATCGCTCGGCACAATTTGTCTGGGTAAACTTCTGATCTGTGAGTTCTTCCACCACCAGTTAACTCCATGTGTCGATGTTGCCCTTTGCATCTCCA
This sequence comes from Prorocentrum cordatum, assembly GCA_963575745.1. Taxonomy (NCBI): domain Eukaryota; class Dinophyceae; order Prorocentrales; family Prorocentraceae; genus Prorocentrum; species Prorocentrum cordatum. The sequence continues at coordinate 32,763 of CAUYUJ010006940.1, read as the reverse complement.
GCTTAACTCGCGACCTATGGCCGGACTGTTTGTCATGAACTTGGTCGGTTTCTTAATGAACATCTCTTCACCTTTGACCATTTGCTTTAAGTCGTAACAGCACAAATCTCCATTGTAGACTTTAACATCTTTGTTCCTGAGCAACCGTTGCACGGTTGAAGTACCCCAACTTGTCGCCCCCGCGGGGTGTCCAAATAGAAAGTATAAACCATTTCGCCGTTGAATTTCGCAAAGCTCCATTGCGAACGTCAAATGCTTGATCCCGTAATTCAATATTTGTTTTACTCGATCAGGGCCTAATCTTTTAAAGTTGAACGTCTGAAGCCTGCTGAAAGCTGCGCACATGGGGCTCACCACCAGCAACAGGGCTGCTTTGGATTTGACGATCTTCTTCGCTTTCACTCGCATAGCTGGCACATTAAAGTCCCATGGGTTACCATGTTCATCCCGCGTTGTCAAGTCCATCGCTAACCCCGGTATCAGTCCCATTTTCTCTGCCATTCCTGTAACTCTCACCGGCGAATATGCCTCGGTCACGTGCGCCTGGGTCTCATGTTGACTAGCTCCATAAAGCTTGGTGGATCTCCTCACCTCGTTGAATTGATGCACGACGTTCAATTCCCCGCTTGTCAACCATTCAACCAGCTCAGAGTTAAATCCCATCATGTTGAGCCCTAATCTGATATCGTTCACCTCCGACATTTCTTCATCTTGTTCTGGATTAAGTTGACGATGTTGAGTTGCCTGTTGATCTTCTTCGTCGTGATCGCCCTCTGCTTTTCGTTTGATGGGTTCACTTGGGGGGTCCTTCATTTCTTCACCTTCCACTTCAAACTCGGCCCATCCGGTCCAGTAACCGTTAAAGGGGTTTCCCATGGCCCATGTTTGGTCATCTCCTTCTTCACCATACCAAGTGTCTTCGTGCTCATGAATTTCACCACTGTCAATCATGATGGCATGGGTAAATCTTCTGGGCTTAAGTTTGTCCCAGTTTACAAGACATCCACCATTGGTGGGAAAGGCTAACTCTTTTCTTGGTCGCCGGTGTTGACATATAACTTTGTTTCCTTTTACTATCCACTCATCCTTTGCTTCCTCAACTTTAGCGCTCGGCGGAGGTGGCACGTTGGCCCTCAATCTTTTCGCTTGACTTTCTAATTCTTGATTTTGATTTTCCGGCGCACGGTTTTTACTTTCGAGTCTCAGTTGGGCAGATGCTAGCCTTGCCTGGATGTTTGGGCTCTCTTGTTTCTTTAACCATTCGATAACCCGAGCCCTGCAATCAGCGTTATGTGGTTTGTGCTCTTTGTCTCCTCTAATGAGACATTTACATCCGTAACACCCCGGCGTCGGTCCCATTTTTAAATATTCATGCTTCTTCACAGCGATTCCTCGTGCAATAAGTGGCTTCGTCTCAGGTGCAGTTAACTCTTGCTCTGGTAGGTCCATGGGTACCATGATTCTAGACTGTAATTCCATTCCTGCCGCACTGGGGTCAGGCTGCCAAGGTAACCCCTTCATCTCGGTGATCTCGACAATATTCCATCTTTCCGCCTCACTTCCTTTTCGCTTAAACTCGTGCGCCTTGATTGCCCCATTAGGTGCCCCGATAATCAACTCCTGACTCTTCTCGTTTATCCCCAAAAACACTCCACTTTCCCATCTCATTTCAAGCTTCTCGCGGCCCTTGTGTGCAGGCGTCTTTAAGTACATGACACATTCGCCAAATTCAGGAATTTGCTTATTAAACTTTCTTCCCCTGCACCTCTCATGGACTGTCTTCCCATCTGCATCTATCGTGAACTTGTTAATCAGAAAAGACGCATAGCTCACCAGCCACGGTATTATCGGGTGACTCTCACCAAACTCAGTCCTATAATTGGCATCCAAAGCACTCTTTAACGTTCTGACTTGACCCTGCACCGTTCTAACAGCCATCTCGATTTCACCGTTGGCCTTTGAGTCACCCACTGGACTGACTTCAACACCCATGTCAAGGTCACGCGACGCTTTGATTATATTGGCCAGTGCCGTAATTGCTGCTTCTCCATTGCTTTTGAGAATAACCTTCTTGTATCCGGTAAAGCTGATCATATCACATCCCACCTTTACTGAGTATGAGTCCACTCTTTTCTTCATCAACACTCTGCTCCATGTTAATTTGGTCCCCCTGCAATGCATGACCAGAATTGGGTTGCCATTACTGGCACTTTCACCTTCTTCCTTTTTTCCTTCAAGCCACATGTAGTCCATTGAAATTACTGGCACGTTTCCGCTCCCTTCTCTTTTGCGTCTACGGTGATTGCGCCTGCGCGTTTTCCTCTAACACAATGTGGGCACCAGCTTCTGCAAGGTAACTGCGTCGTGTTGTGCGTCTCAACTTCCTCCTTTGAGGGCCTCATGTCACAGTAAACTTTCTTCGGTAACTCTGCTTCATCGCTCACAAATACATCTTCCACATCACTCAACTCACTCTCGTTGCCCCCACTTCCACTCCCTTCGTCTCCTTCGGTATTTAAGACGTTTAAGTTTTCGCTTGGTCTTACGGGTAATGGGGGGCTTAGTAGAACAGGTCCGCCTCCAGGGTTCCCGGCCGCGGAAAACCCTCAGCTGCGTTCACTTCACTCCTGGGATTAACAGCTTCCGCTGGTCCCCTCGGCACCGTAATGTTAAACTGAAACGTGCTGTTCTTCTCGTGGATAGTCGTGAACTTGCCTGTGGCCTTATTCACGATGTGGCTCAGGGACCTCCCGTTGAGATCCTTGTCAAACACAACTCTATTTCCAGCGTTCACCATTTCTCTGACGGATCCCAGCACTTTGTTGACTTCTGCTACCTGGATCGGCATACTGACTGCGTTCCCATGTTCATTTTTGCCCGTGATCACTCGTTGACCATAATTCTTTATCGTCGTCCCATTCGCTGCGCTGTAATGTCTTCCTTGCTTTGACGCATCCGTATGCTTAATGGGGAAATAGGTGCCAACCTTGGGGGGTCCCACTGTGTTATACGCCCCAGAGTCCACGGTAACCACGATTGTCTCATGCGCTGCACTCAGTGGTGGCACCGCGTTAATTTCTGGATCACAGTCCCGCATTTCAATCCGCCCAATTTCTCTGCATTTTTCTAGCCAACTCTTTTCCTGTTTTATGATTTTACTTATCCTCTGGTCCCATTGACTCACATGATTACAATCTCCGTTACATTGATGCTCCTGGTAAATTCTTTTCATACCCATCGCAGTCCTACGCGCCATTTTCTTTCTGGCATATGAGGGCAGATCCCATTGCCCGTTAACCTCCTCAGTTGCGAATGGGTTCAGTGGCACGTTCACTTCGTCCTTCAACTCAACGCTGAGAACATGTTGCGGTTGGCCGAACGAGGTAGTTTGTTCACTTTCAGCGTTCATTGTAGGTCTCTCCTGCTCAACTTCGTTGGCGGTCTTCTTGGAGCCCGGGCAGTCAATGGCGACGTGCCCTTTGGCACCGCACTTGTAACACTCACGCTCGCTATGGGGAGTCAATTTTCCTTGGCCTCCATAACTTCCACCCCACGAGCCACTTCCTTTACCACTTTGTTTACCGCCGATCTTACCTTTCACGTAGGATCCGTAGGTGGCCCGGTAACCTTTGCCTTTTCCGCCTTTGCCACCTTTACCTCCTTTGGTAAACTGTTTAGGTCTTGTGCAATTTCTGGCTAAATGGCCCACGCCTCCACAATTGTAACATTTGGGGCCCGCGCCTTTACCTTTGCCTTTGTTTACGGCGTCAACTTCTTCATGGTCCCCACTGTCACTCTCATTGGCCCAGGACCCGTAACTCCACGATCCATCTTCTGGCCACCAGTTTCCGCCCTCGTCAACCCATCCTGTTTGGTCCCAAACATTTTCGGACCCTTGACCCATCTCGTTGATGTTCCCAATGTCCATCGCATCTTTATTTTTGTGTCTGAATCGAGTTTCTTCTTACGCGCCCAGTCTTCGCACTTGGAGTATAACTTCTGGAATGAGTCAATGTTAAGCGCGTCGGGCGTTCGCCAGCACGCCTGCTGCCATTCATCAAACCAATCGTTCGCATGCACCATTATTGCCCTGAGTGCGGTGACTTTAAAAGGAAGAGGCAGCGAGTAATCTTTACCGTACTTTTCAAGGTTTTCTGCCAATGCGCTCCACTCCTCAAGTCGGGCAACGGTGTCAGTAATCTTCTTGGGCGGCTCAGGGTTCATGGCGTGTGTCATCTTTGATGACAGAGTCGCTCCGGTAACAGCCGAGTACCATTTGTAGACCTTTTGCCAAGCCATGATTCCATCTCCATCCATAAGTCCCTTTAATTTTCCTCTCGCTTCTGCACCTTCGAGCTTCTCGTTGAGAATGTACCATAAGTCTTCCTCCATTTGAGTTTTGTCTCCCTCGGTAAACTCGTACTCTCCTTTGTTGTCATCCTCTGCTTGTTTAGCTGAATTCGCCTTCAAGTATTCGCTCGCTGTTAATCGGCCGTTCATTATGCGTATGATGTCATCATCGTCCTCCTCTGGTACAACTCCGTCGAGCGTCTCCAACTTCTTGTTTAGCATTTTCAGCGCCGGTCTGTAACTCGGTTTTACTTGGGCCAGTGCGTTTAAGAACTTGTCGTTCCAGTCTCTGAACTTTGCTCTTTCTCCACTGAAGTTCTTTAACGCCTGTAATGCCTTATATTCGCTTATCGGTTTACCGCTCCCGTGCTTGCTTCCACTTCCTCCTTTAATTGCTTCCGAAAGCTGACCAAATTTTTCAATCAACTTTTCTTGTACCTCGCTGTTGGTCTCCAACTCGGTAACTCTTTCCACCAGTCTGCGAGCATCCCTTTCAAGTGCAGCATTTCTTTTCGTAATCGCTAACAACATGCTGTTGGTCTTATGAGCACTCTGTAACATTTGGAATGCCTCGGCGTTCGATACCTCCCTTCGGTCCTGTGTCACTCGCTCGTTGATGAACGTTGCGAGTCCGAAATGGTTCGCGAGTAACGCTGTCTGGACGTAACTGAAGTCTCCGCTCAGGTACGCTTGCTCACACAGGTCGTTGAATCGGTTGGGGTCCATGTTGACCCATGCGTCTCTGTCTGCCGGCACATTGATGTTAACCGGCGGGTCGCCCTGCCCAGGCCTAGCTGCAGCGGCCGCCGCCGCCGCCATGGCAACCGCGCTCCGCTACCATGCAAAACCCCGAGGAGGGTTCTGCACGGGAGCCTGGCAACAATGATGATGATAGGTCACCTTTATACTCCCGCACGGCGAAGCAAGTCTCGGTAGCTTCAGCCGTTAAACACTTGAGCCAAAGGCAACAGGGTTATATTCCTCCCCAGTCACCTGAACGCTTGCATGTTAACACCTCCTCCTCCTCCTCCTCCTCCTCCTCCGCCTCCTCCTCCTCATCCTCCTTCTCCTCCTCCTCCTCCTCCGCCTCCGCCTCCTCCTCCGCCTGCTCCTCCTCCTCCTCCGCCGCCTCCTCTTCCTCCACCTCCTCCTCCCCCACCTCCTCCTCCTCCTCCTCCTCCTCCTCCTCCTCCTCCTCCTCCTCCTCCTCCTCCTCCTCCTAAACAACTCCATCCTGTCGCACCCCGAGGCCAGTTTTTAGGGCGGGCCGGGCCCTTTGCCTGAGACTCCCTCACTACTTATGACCCTGACGCCTAAAAACTGACAACAGCTTCACAAATAAAGGGCGGGTGGTTTTCAAAATGTGGCTCTCGCCTTTCGCGCCGCGCACGTTCGTTGCAAAAATGTGCAAGGAGCTTCACGGAGTGTGGGCGGGTGGTTTTCAAAATGTGGCTCTCGCCTCAGCGCCGCGCACGTTCGTGGTAAAAATGCGCAGAGAGCTTCACGGATCGAGGGCGGCTCCTTTTCAAAATGTGGCTCTCGCCTTAGCGCCGCGCACATTCGTTACAACAAATTCAAGAGTTTCGCGGATTGCGGGCGGGTGGTTTTCAAAATGTGGCTCTCGCCTTAGCGCCGCGCACATTCGTTTCAGAAATTTGTAAGTGCTGCACGGATTAAGAGCGGGTTGTTCTCAAAATGTGGTTCTCGCCTCAGCGCCGCGCACGTTCGTTGCAAAAATGTCCGAAGAGCTTCACGGATCGAAGGCGATTCCTTTCAAAATGTGGCTCTCGCCTTAGCGCCGCGCAAATTCGGTTTAAACATTTCCACGGGCTTCACGGATTGAAGGCGGGTGGTTTTCAAAATGTGGCTGTCGCCTTAGCGCCGTGCACATTTTGGATATAAATTTGCAAGAGTTTCACAGAATCCTATGATCGACGCACCAGAAATGGTGTTTTGGAAAGACTCACGGTTTCGAGGGCGCATTAAAATTACTCGCGGAGTTGTCCCAAGAATGGCGTTCCGGCACAATTCAGGATCGTCAAGACGCATCAAATCAGGTTCATCCGTGGCGTTGGAATACCGAGAATAAAGTTTTGGCATGCTTCAAGGTCTTCAAACAAGTTTTTTCCAACGGGGCAGGGAGCTTGGGGGGGTTATTCCAATATCGCTGGTGACTCTTAGGTTTACGCTGGTCCTCATCCTCCTCATCCTCCTCCGCTTCCGCTTCCTCCTCCTCGTCCGCATCCGCCTCCTCGTCCTCCTCCTCCTCCCTCCTCCTCCTCCTCCTCCTCCTCCTCCTCCTCCTCCTCCTCCTCCTCCTCCTCCTCCTCCCGTTCCAGGAACGATGCATTTTTGGGCCGGTTGAACGTTTTTTTTTTTCCAAGGGAGGTAGTGACATATATGTTTTGTAATCTGCCACCCAAGAAACTCAAACATAAATCTTCTTACAATCCACCCAACTGGATCCTTTAGCACCCCTCCACAAACGGAATGCTCTCGCAATACGCAAATTCATCTTGCGACAGAATGCAAGATTATTCCTTACGCGGCTGGATACAAAAGGGTCCCTTCGTGTCTGGTTACAAAAAGAATTCCTTTTGCTGTGGATTGTTTCCAATGGAAGGAAACGTTGCACAGTCCAGCAACGCAAGCCAGGCGAAGTCCTAAGGCTAGCGTCAGCTCCTCAGCTAGTGGCACAGCATTACCAATCAAGCTTGGGCCACTGTAAGACATGCCCGACAGCTCTTCTATGACACGACTCACTACAAGCTGGCAGGACATCTTCATCAAAGAAGGCCCCAAGCAATATTCGAGCAACTGCCAAAGCCGCATGTTCTCGAGGATAGTATGAGTGCGCATCAGGTGAGACGGCGTGACCATGCAGCTCGGGTTGTCAATATCTTGAGATATGATGAGCAACACGCACAAAGCCAGCGATGCTGTTGAGCCCATTGCACGAGCAGCCGTATACATATAGCAGCTTCTCACCGCCAGATACAAATTGATACAGACGCACGGCCTCGGATACCATGCCATCAATGAGAATCCCAGAACTCATAGCCTTGCCAATCTCATGCGCCGTGACCTGAACCCACTGCCAACGCTTTCTCATAGCAGCCATACCACCCAAATCGACTATCTTGCACAGCAACTTGGGCCGGCGAGACTTTTCGGAACTATCTATCTGAATGGCGGTACCCAGCAGGCAAGCGTAGTTAGCCAGATACTCGTCGGACAATTGCTTCGACGTGATCCAAGTCAGCTCCACGCCTGGCACTAGCGGATCCAACTCGCGCACAATGTCAGCCAGCTTGGGAGCCGGGCCACCAGCTGCCCTCTCAGGCTTATGCCGCGCAACGAAGTTCCATCCACGCCTAACCAACTCCAGCTGGGCCGCCATCTGGCCTTTCCGATTCCCTTCTTCCATATTAACGCGAGCTCGAACTTTCTTGAAATCGTCGACAAGTCGGCTCAAGTTGAGCCCATGCGCGTCTAACGAGTAAAGCCTCCAGAGCGGCTGCAAGGCCAAACCGTTCACGGCATAACTGTGGTTAAATACAAAGTCATGAATCGGATGCTCACGCGGCTTTGGAATAGCAGGCAAGGAGCCAGCCACGGTTTTGCACGAGCGGGACGTGACAGAGGACAAGCATATCAAGCCAAGCCCGCCGCGCGATTGAGGCATCTCAGCATACCGACGAGGGATTCTGAACTTCCCAGAGTCCGCAGCACGCGCTAATGCGTAGGTGTGAGCACAATCCACGAACCAATCCGTACCTCGACGTCTCCCTACCTCAGCTATCTCTTTGATATGAGAGCGCACGGTCGAAGCCGGCGACGGTGCGTCGGCAGACTGCAAGGGCGGACTCAACATGTTGCCCACAGCTCGATGAGGAAAGGCAGCGATGCTGTTGCGGGTGACCCAGCGACGCAAGAATTCAGCCTTCGCGCGGGACACCTGCTGCTTAAAAGCATTCATTTTGCAACCCATCGCCACTAAGCCGCACAGACGTGAAGCACAAGCCACAAGGTCAGGCCCCACGCCACTAGATCATCTCCTATATGCAACGAATTCGGTTCTGGCTCTAGGCCCGCATCCGCACCGCCCTTGTAAACCGACGATCACCCGGAGCTACAGCTTCACGCAAGCCCATAGGCTCAAAACCGCACTCAGATATCATATCGTCGGCTAGTATACAGAGCACTATGTTGAACAACGTGTTGAACAGGTCAATGGCTCTGATGCCTGAAGGCAACCCCTGAACCAATACCTCTCCAGCATGGGTGGCACGACAGTTGTGGCAAGCGCGGGCCAGGAAAGAGGCAAGCTTACCAAGAAGTGTTATCTCCTCCTCCTGGCCACCGCTCAAGTGCCTCTGCGCCCATTCTCCTATCAGCGCGTAGAACGTCCCCATGTGCTCACAAGACTGGTGCATATTGAACTCGACCTATCCGCGCACAGCAACCACTTGCCCTGCCGCAATCGCTGGGAAATGGCGCTAATCTGATTCATGGCCTCAAGCACTTGCGTTGCATGGCCACTCCAAGGTCTCCTGTGTACAGCTTTCTCGAACTCAGACAGAAGCAGCTCGCCAGCAATGTAGTTGCAGTCATCTCCATTGATAATCATGCGACCTTTGGCACATTCAAACTTATCAAGCAAACTTACCATCAACCGAGCCTCGTCGGCCTCGAGGGTCGCCATGAAGTCCGCCCACGAGATCTTATCCATCGAAGCCTGCTTGTTAAGCTGGCGACGCTTGACTCCGCACTTCAGAAGTACCTCGTCGGAAAAACCATTGGCCAACAACTCTTCTCGGATCCGCTTGCGCTCCACTTCTACAGAGGCCATGTCATCCGCGCTGCCAGCCCTCATTTTGTTGAGAGCGTCATCAGCCAGATGCGGTGCCACAAACGCTGATTGAGTGCCCGCGCCTGCAGATGACCAAATGGCCCTGTTTCTGAATACTTTCTCGCGCCCAGGCACTTCTTTCGTTGGAGGCCTCGCAGAATCCACGACCAGCCTGGCATGTCTGTTGAATTTTTCTCGGAATACAGAACGGTCAAACGAACCTTCAGCGTTCTGCGCTCGCAACAGCACGCTCAAATTCGTGCGATTGTCCATTTCCTTTGCCCTGTCGAACTTATTACAAGCACGCCTGGTGAAGAACTCGCGATAGCCCCGCGCTGCCGCGCGCAGACCATCCACACGAGGGGCCCAATTTGGAGGAATACCTTTCCGATTGTGGAATACAACAGAAGGACTCTATTTGTGGCCGAATACAAAAGGATTCCTTTTGTGGCAGAGAGCTAAAAAAGATTCTTGCTGCGGAATGAAAACGGAACCCCGCCATGGCGGATGACGGGGATTTCTTCCAAGGAGGAATATGAAAGGATTCCCTTTGTGAGCGAAAAGCGCTAACAAAAAAAACAAACACAAAAACCAACAAAAAACTGACGAGGGATCCAACCATACGCAGCTGCGAATACCGCGGTGGAGATGAGACGAAGGAGAGGGGCGCGCAAACTCCGAGTAGCTCTCATAGGCAGCCGCAGGAAGAGCGAGGCGCGGGGCAGTGCAGGCAGGGATGCACACAGGTACGGCGCGGAGAGAGATTGTGGGTTATCAAATGTTTCCCCCTCTGTGTTCTCGCGCCCTGGTGACCGCGGCTCTGGGCCGAGCGCAGCGCGGAGTCCCCGCGACGCGTGCCGGCCGCTCCGGGGTCTAGGCGATGCGCGCGGGCTGTCCGTTGCGCGGAGCAAAGAGAGCTAGCTGACTAGCCGACTGCCGGCCAAGCGCTGGCCGCTGGGCAGAGCGACGACGTGCGAGCGAGGTGCTGTGCGGAGCGCCAGCCACTGGGGCCTCCGGTGGAGCTCCCTATGGGGCCACGAAACGTGTGAGGGGTGTGCCGACATGGGTGGCGCGGACGCATGTGGACACCGCCACTGGGGCTTTCGGTGGAGCTCCCTACGGGGCCATGATACGTGAGGGGTGCGCCGAAAGTGGTGGCGCGAACGCATGTGGACACCGTCGCTGGGGTCCTCGACGGTGCTCACTATGGGGCCACGAAACGTGTGAGGGGTGCGCCAAAATTAATGGCGCGGACGCATGTGGACACACCCACAGGGGCCTTCGGTGAAGCCCCTTTTAATGGGGCCGCGAAACGTGTGAGGGGTGTGCGTGGACACCGCCACTGGGGCCTTCGGTGGAGCTTCCTATGGGGCCACGAAACGTGTGACGGCTGTACCGAAATCAATGGTGCAGACGCATGCGGGCACCGCCACCGAGGCCTTCAGTGGAGCTCCCTATGGGGCCACGAAACGTGTGAGGCGTGCGCCGAAATTGGCGGCGCGGACGCATGTGGACACCGCCACTGGGGCCTTCGGTGGAGTTTCCTACGGGGCCACGAACCGTGTGAATGGTGTGCCGAAATTGGTGTGGGGGACGCATGTGGACGGTGGCACTGGGGCCTTCGGTGGAGCTCCCTATGGGGCCGCGAAACGTGTGAGGGGGGTGCGGTGGGCGCATGCGAACGCAGCTACGGGAGCCGTCGGTGGAGCTCCCCGCGGGGCCACGAAAAGTGTGAGGGGTGCACCAAAATGGGCGCGGTGGGCGCATGCGAACGCTGGCATGTGGACATTTGGTGGGGCTCCCTATGGGGCCACGAAACGTGAAAAAGGTGTGCCGAAACAGGCAGATGAGGAAAGCGGAGGCAAGGGGGGGGGAAGGGAGGAGGAGGGGGACGAGGAAGGAGAGGAGAGCACACGCGGAGCGCTCTCTGTTCAAAACGACGACCCAATTCCACAGAATGGTTGGAAAAACAATAGACACGAAAACTATAAATTCTGGCGAGGTTTCCTGGACCATCGCCACAATGTTGCCGAAATCATGGTTTCTTAAGGTTTGGGCGTTTTGTTTGTTATTTCTCCGCGCTGTTCGCTCACAAAGAGAATCCTTGTGTATCCCGACAGAAAGAATCCTTATGCTTTCTGCCACGAAAAGAGACCTGCTGTATTCTGCCGCGCGGGGAACCCCTCTGTACTCGGCCAGAAAAGGGTTCCCTTTGTATTCCGCCACAAAGGGAACCCTTTGGTAATCAAACACAGAAGGATTACTGCTGCATTCAGCCACGTAACGAATCCTTTAGTAATCCACCGCAAAAGGAATCCCTCAGTGCCCCGCTGTTTTCCGCCACAGGGAGAACTCTCTTGCACTCGGCCACACAAAGATTACATTTGCATGCCGCCACATGAGGAGTCCCTTGGTAATCAGTCGCCGCAAGATTCCTTCTGTTTTCTCCAACAAAAGAAATCCCTCCGTAACCCACCACGAAAAGAACCCCTTAGTATTCCGCAACAAAAAGGAATCCGTTTGGTACTCTGCCACAACAGGAATCCGTTTGCAGTCCGCCACAAGGGGACCCTTGTGTATTCTGCCAGATAAAATGTTCATTCTAGATTCCGCCACATCCGGAACCCCTTGCAATCCACCACAGGAAGTCCCCATTGTAATTCGCCACCAGAGGAATGCTGTTGTATGCTGCCACAAAAGAAATCCTTGTGTATCCCTCCACAACGGGAATCCTCTTGTACCCCGCCGCAAAAGAATTATCTTTACAATCCGAACTCGGTAGTACGCCGTCAAAGGTACTGGCACATTACAAAGGGATTCCCTTTGTGGTGTGACACAAAAGGATTCAGTGAAGTGGAATGGGAAAATTCTGTTTGGTTCGATGCACATAGAGTCCCGGGTATCGCGCGTTGCTTCCTCAAACCGCCCAGGCCTGTATCGTGCCTGACGCCCCTCCTTTTCCTTCTCCTCCTGTTGCTCCCCCTCTTCCTCCTCCTCCTCATCATCATCTTCCTCCTGTTCCTCCTCATCCTCCTCCTCCTCCTCCTCCTCCTCCTCCTCCTCATCCTCATCTTCATCCCCAGCTTCATCCTAATCCTCCTCCTCCTCCTCCTCCTCGCGTTCCCTCCTCGGCGTCAGCCTCACCCGTCGTCCCGTCCTCCTTCCCGTTCTTCCCTCCTCCCCCCCCCGCCCCGTTTCCGCAGTCCACTTCCCCCCTTCCACCCCTCCTCATCCTCCCGCTGCCCCCCCCCCCACTCGAACCCCGCACCCATCGCCACCTCCCCTGCACTGCACTGGGAAAGGTCCCGAGGGCCTCACCCCTTGGCGCCCGCCCCCTCAAGAAACAGATGCATCTACATACACATACATAAACATGTGTGTGTGTTGACATATATGCAGATATATGTGTAAATGTACATGTTGGTGTACAAAGATATACCTCTATACATAGTTATACATGCATATGTGAAATATATAAGACAGAGAGAGATTGCATACACACATTACACATACGATGTACATATATACATACTCTGCATATGCGTATCCGGATACGTGTACGTACATATGTATGTACGTATGACCATATATAAAGATGCATGTAAACACATGAGCAACCGCAAACGTATGTATATATATATGTACATACAGATGCGCACGCGTATACATATACAAATACATTTATACAAGTACATGTGAATATGCAGAAAAGTATGCGTATGCATATACATGCCCATGTGAAAGCGTAAAGACGTCAACAAATTAATGCAGTAATGCGCATACACATACATTACAAACATACACATGCATACACATATACATACGCGTGTAGATGCACAAGTACAGACACTTTCACATATCTATATACATATAGATGTGTGCACATCTGTGCATATACACATACGTCTGCATATACGTTTGCATATACCTACGTATACTGGCACGAAGGTACAAACAGGTGTGTAAAGACTTCACATGTATATGCATGTATACGCATGTATAAACATACGTGTGACTCTGTACACATAAAAGCATACACATATATGCAGTCCCATATGCATATAAATGTACATGTCCGTATGCTTATACACACACATGCTCATTTACACATACAGATAGGTATGCTAATATTTACGGACATGCAACTGCACCGAACCCTATATATATATACATATACATAGATATAGCCTTGTGCATATACCTATACATATGCATGTGAATACACATATCGGCAACACTCGAATCACGAGTTACAAAACAATTGACTCGTGAGTTAAGACCTTTCATCCTGGGTACGCACATCCTTCTCCAGAGAAGTATTAACTCGCGAGCTAATACCTTCTCCTGCTTCCACCGACACAGAAAGTATTAACATGCAAGTTAATTGTTCTCGTTTCCCACCGACAAAACAAAGCATCAACTTGCGAGTTAAATCGTTTGCTGCCCAACGAGACAGAAAGTATTAACTCGCAAGCTAATACTTGTCCTACCCTGGCCAATGGTAACAGTACTAGTCTATGTAGATATTCGTGATAGCAAGTAGTAGTAGTACTGGCCACAGTAGTAGTCGTAGTAGTAGTAGTAGTAGTAGTTGTTGTTGTTGTTGTTGTTGTGGTTGTAGTTGTAGTTGTAGTAGTAGTAGTAGTAGTAGTAGTAGTAGTAGTAGTAGTAGTAGTAGTAGTAGTAGTAGTAGTAGTAGTAGTGGTAGTAGTAGCAGTAGTAGTAGTAGCAGGAGGAGGAGGAGTGGTAGTTGCTGTATTAGTAGTAGTTAAACAACTACCAGCAGTAGTAGTAGTCGTAGTAGTGGTAGTAGTAGTACTACTACTACTACTACTAGTGATAGTAGTAGTAGTAGCAGCAGCAGCAGTAGTAGTAGTAGTAGTAGTAGTAGTAGTAGTAGTAGTAGTAGTAGTAGTAGTAGTAGTAGTAGTAGTAGTAGTAGTAGTAGTAGTAGTAGTCGTAGTAGTCGTAGTAGTAGTAGTAGTAGTAGTAGTAGTAGTAGTAGTAGTAGTAGTAGTAGTAGTAGTAGTAGTAGTAGTAGTAGAAGTAGCAGTAGTAGTCCATCTTTCCCAGTCATCCCCTATCTCTCCCTTCTCTCGTTTCCTTGTGAGCTGTCGTCGCTGTCGTCTGCCGTCGACCTTCTCCCTCTGCTCTCACTTTTGGTTCTGCGCTTCCGCCGCGCTTCCGCGTTTCCTCCATGCTTGCTTTGGTGGCACAGCTAGCCCTCTAAATCACAATCATATTCTGAATTTGGTACTACTATAGAGAAATATCTGCAGAGCAATTTCAATACCGACACCTGCAAATAGAATATTTTCGGTCGCGGCCGCGAGCGAAAACCGCACACGGCGAAAGCAATTGTCTGAGGCAGCGAACAAGGCTTGGCTACACGACGCGCCGCAAGCCGGCCGGCCCACTCATCAAGCAGCAGTGGGGCTGTGCGCGAAGCTGACAGCCGGGGGCATCCAGGGAACCTCAAACACATGCGGTCTGACAAAATGCCGAAAATTCAATACATGCCGCGAGGTATGCATTCTGAGAGAAGTGAATCTGCAATTTACTCCGAAACTGGAAAAAAACACTTTGTTACAAGGAAAGACAGGCATGCACTAACGACCTCCAACTAAATTACTGCCGAATTTTTTTCGATAACAAAAAACAAAAAAAACTTCAACTACAATGCTACTCAAACTAATGTATTAGAATATTTACTGAAAAATCTACTGAAAAAAAATTCAAGACACGCATGCTGAACCACGTAGTGATAACTGAGAAAAACCTCGCAAATCCTGGAACCCCAAAAAACATACTTTACAAACCACAATAAATTCAACTATCGAATTGACAAAAATACTGAAACAAAAAAACTTTGAAACCCAATATTTTAGATTCGCACTAAATTCTCTCGCGAAGCAAAACATTGAAATAGACACAAAAAACCGCTGGAAAAAAAAACAGTATGTGTTCACCGTGATAACAATGCCCAGGAAAAATATTCCCAACAACCAACAGAAATCTACAAAACAAAACTGAAACTGTTCAAAACCGAAAAAAACAACACCATACTAAATGATTTACAATCCAAACATGTCTTGTGGTAGAAATTCATAATCTTATATCTAGATATATATAAACTCCACGATAAACAAATAGAAATCGAACCATGCTGAGAAAAAATAAACTGCTCATATGGATTGGATGTCCGTCTATAACGGAACCAAAAATAAACAACTAAAACTACCACTGAACCCATCGACGACACCGCGAGGGAATACTTCAAAACTGCCGCGCGGATTCTCAAATTCAACCGCGCTCTGCTGCGTCTGCGCTTCTGCAATACAAGCAGACAGTGTACTTATATGAAACAAAGCCACAAAGAACGCAAACAAGTGGATCACTTGCAGACCGGAGCCGTGCATTGCCTAACGAATTTGCGAATTCTTGCCGTTTCCGCTCGCGTTTCGCCTGTCGAGCAAACACTGAAACACGCTCATCAGGACTGGCTGCCTCCTCTACTTCATCCTGATTGGCAAGGTCTGCAAATTCACTCTGCATTAAACGTCCAGGAATGCTTATGGAAACCTGACCTGCTTCATCCGTGGTTGTGCCTTCGCAATGCACTTCGCCGCGATGAATCAAAAAAACATGGCCCCCACAATTCCTCTGCAATGAATGCCGGTTGGTCGATGTGAATCTCTGGATTAGCTTCATTGCCCCATAAAACCGTAATCGTACGTATAGTTAAATGTGCCAGGGCAAGTAAAGTTAACTGGTCAGCCAACGAACCAAGTTGCCTCATATAGTGAAGACAATCATCATAACGACTGATACTCCATTCAAAATATGCAACAACAAAAAATGCTTTAAATACTTGCATGCTTCCAAACCAAGCTGGCGCGGACTCAACTGTAGATCTGAGCTCTCATGACCTGGAATTTAGATCCTCTGTAGCTTGTGCTTTCGTAAACCTGCATTCATTATGCGTAAAACGCCAACAGGTTTCTGTTTATTCTGATAATATTCCATCAAACTGCCTTGCTTCGTCGATTCAACTCATCATTGAAAATACGATCGGCTAATATCTTGAAAGGATCTTTGAATGACTCAAACTACTCTGTCAATTTCGATCCTTTCTTGTCCTGCGCCGATGAATCTTCTGACACTGCGTCGCGCGCGTCGTCCCGACTCGAAACCTTCCGGTTTGACCGTTTCGACGAACCCGACCATGCTTCTGAAATTTGATCGACTAAATTGTCGCAACGGCCAGTCATAATCCGAGCAGACATTATTTCACATACTTGTGCCATGAGCTTCGCTGCATTAAATTTCTCGTATCCGACGTCAAAGCACTCTTTAATAACCGATGTTGCCGTTCGATCGTGCTCGCCGCAAATGTCGTCAAACCGTACGGAACTGCACCAACTCCAGATGCCCATGTTGCACGGATAATACCTTCTTTGCAAATTAGACTATAATTATTTAGATGTTTCGCAAATTCCAGTTGAGCCCAATTTGACTTCTTATTTGCTCGGGAACCCATACTTCGCATCTCTCATTCCTAAACGTTTCGATCTCTACATCATTCGGCATCGATGCTGCTGCCAAAATAAGCGCGTCAAAATACGGCAATGAGTCCTGGCGCGGCACCCGCAATTTTCCTCTCTTCATATTTCTTCTCACGTTCTGCTTTCAGATTAGTGCGTACATGCTGCAAATATCGATGTAACTATAAAATTGCTCCATCTTTCTTCTCGATGCTACGAAAACACACAATCCAAGTATGCATCTCGTATTTCCATGCCCACATCTTAGCGATATCGAAAAATGAATCCGCTAGCATAATATGAGCTTCTTCGTCTCCCCCATCTGTCAACATGAACACGCACGAAGAGGAAGATGCAGAAGAAGAGAGAGAAAAAAATGTGACTCTACAATCGTTTGTTTCCGCCTTAAAGCAATCCGACATGCAGCGCCCAAACCAGACCAAGGTAATTTGTCTCAAACGTGAAACCCATTAAGAAACTTGATGAATGCTTCAAATTCGTCAACTTATTCACGGCCCGACCAAACGAAAAAGAATTACGTAATTCCGTTGCAATTAGAATATTATTGTCCTGATAGTCCTGCATCCCGTTTGGAGGATTATCTAAAAAACATGTTCAAAGTACCAAAGCTGTGATCATGGCATACTTCTTTGCATGTCGTAACTGCTCGTCACGTTGAGTTACGTTCCCGCTGCAATTTCCCATTACCTCAATGATCGTTGTATTATGTTTCCTGAAAACACCACGTTTTTGTGCAGTCGTGACATTGCTTGCAAGCCGCCTGGAAATTCTAAACCCCATTGTAAAATGACGGTGTCAAGTAATGCACGTACATGTCGTTATCCCGAATGGAAGTATTCACCATTTCACGTAACGATATATCTGGTGATGTAAAAGGAACAGACCCGCCATAGATCTCGAATGGGCGTCGTTGTTTTTCCTCTCTGCTCCCTCGGCCTTTTCTTGATCGGCTCTTCTTCGGAAGCATCAAGAAACGATATCGAAAGGTTGGTTTGCGCTGCTCGACCTAACTCCAGGTGCGCATGAATCTACTGGAGCGGGGAGCCACCCATCTTCCAAATGGAATTGATTAAATGACGCCACGACCTGCAGTTGAATGCGAGCGCCCCGTATAAAAAAAGAATATGCATGGATAACAAATATAGACATCCTTTTCCTTTGCCCGTGCCCTACCGACACTCTGTCGTGGGATTCGTAACTTGGATTCAAAAGTCCCCGCAAAAGTCTACAGATTTAGAGGGGACTAAATCAGTAAACTTAGCAACAGAGCCGCTACGAATCCTCTGTAGGACATTGGCAAATACTTTTCTATAAGTGATACATGTATACACACGAACCAAAAGCATTAACTCGCAAGTTAATATTTTCTATCGGTGGTATATGTACACCGGCGATAAAAAATAACTCGCGAGTTAATATATTTTTTAACTCGTGATTCCAGCCTCTTCCATATACATATACGTATACACATATGCATGCACCTAAGCACAGATGTATACCTATACGTATACATGTACAGATACATCTGAACATGCGAATACAATTATACCAAACATGTACCTGCAACAGCTATATGGAAACATAAAGATGTACAAATTAGTACACGTGTGTGAACATACATGTACACAGAAATACATGTGCATGAACACATACCTATACACATGTGTGTACACGTATACATACATAGACCTGTGCATATACATAAACACACATATATAAACATATCGATATATATATATATATATATATATATATATATATATATATATGTACATGCACATGCACCTGTGCATATACATGTATGCATGCAGCCATAAACATCAGCAGATACATGAATACAATTAAATGGGTTGAAAGAGTGACCCTGGGCAACAGTGACCCTAGGTGCGCGGCTGTAGGGGGTGCTGGGGGGTGGTGCCAAGCCGAAGCGCGCAGACCGCTGCCATCGCATCGCGTTCCGCGATCGGGGCCCCATTGGACCCGCACCAAAGGTCACTCTGGCGAACGGTGGCGAACGGTCGCTTTTTCGGGTAGCCGATGCGTTCGGGCCCGGGAGACCTTCGTCGGGCCCCGGGACTCTACAGCCATCGTGCTACCAGGAGGAAAAGCGAATAACAACTACACAAACGAAAAAGCTTATCTGGTCACGGCGAGCCTCGGTCACGAGCAGCCTCCCCGACCTGGATCGCGGGAACGGCCACCGAAAACCAGAGCCTCTCATGAGCCCGAAGCGGTCCTGACTTCAGCGCCTTGACCGCACATGGGGATGTGCCAAAGGGTATCGATACCGCTACTCCCCAGGCCTCTCCCGGGGTGCGTTCTGACTAGAATATCGAGGCGAATCCAGCATTGGCGACGAGGGCCACCCAGGAAACCCAAAATGGGAAAAATGAGGGAAGGGTTGCGGCATGGGTATCTTTTCCTCCTCTGGCTACAGCAGCCCATGGCACGAGCCCTGCAAGGACGCAAAGGGTCGAGAGAGAGAGAGAGCCCCGAAAGAGGCCCCGTGCAGCAGGTGCCTGCTGGCAACGGCGTCGCCCCCGTGCAGGCGAAGCGAGGCCAGGAGGGTCACAGGCCCCGAAAGGGGCCCAGGGGCACACAAATGAATAGACACAAATCCCAGGATTCCCAAGATCTTTCCATATTGATCCCCTAGATAGAATCAAATCTCAGGATTCCCTAGATAAACCCAACCCCAGGATTCCCTGGATAGACACAAATCCCAGGATTCCCAGGATGCCCTGAAGGGGCCCCGGGGCACACAAATAGATAGACACAAATCCGAGGATTCCCCAAATCCTTCCATCTTGTCTGAATGCTCGTCTCCCCCTCCGCTTCCCGGGATCGACGTTGATTTGTGCCTGTGCCTATTTGCCCCTGTTGGGCCCCGAAGCCAGACTTACGCATTCGACCACGGACCCCTTGTTCAGAGGCCTCACAGATGGAGTCCGAGCAGATGAAATCGGAGGATCGCGTCGCATCGCCGATGCAGCGCCGATGCAGTGCCGATGCATCTGCGATGCACTGGCGACGTTAGCGATGCAGACAATGCATCGGCGATGCTGCAGGATCCTACGACCATCTACTCCGACCCCATCGGGGATTCCTAGATTACTACCCACCGTCCCAGGGCGGTCTTCTGCGGTCTTCGGCGGTCTTCGGCTGTCTTCTGACGGTATTCGGCAGTCTCTTGACGGTCTTCGGCGGTCTTCGCGGCGGTCTTCGACGCGAAAGCTGGATGGGTGCATCCAAGTGGTAGGAAAACTGCTGGAGGGCAGGACAGAGCGTGGGCAAGTCAAGGAAGGGTAAGCACCTCCTCGTCCTCACACGCACGTGGGCAGCCGTAGCAGCGCCACCCTTCAGGACGCCGCATCCACGGGCATGATGTGCATGAGGGGGCGGCCAAGAGACAAGGTTAAGAAGGGTCGCACAGCCCGTCAGTGATATGAAACAGGGGCTGGTACAGGGCTTTCGCCCCCTTCTCGACAGAACATGGTCGCCCTCGTATATGCCAGGTCTTCCATGCCTGCACAACGAACAAACCCCCGCCCCTCCGACTTGAACAAGGTCTCGCCCGCAAACATCGCCAACGCCCAATGCAGTGACAACACCTGCACACACCCCTTCCCATGTAGGAAACATGACGCGGAGACAGACTGAGACGGCACAACCACAATTCCACAGAGTTTATGACTACAAAAAAACAAATGCAGAAAGAGAGGAAACAAAACTGATGAAGACAGAAAGCTGGCGGGCCAGCAACGCTGAAGCCTTTTCGGTACCTTGTGCTTCGGCACCTGGGATGATCGGTTTCGGTCATCGTTTGAACTTTGATTTGGGCTGTACATGCTTGAAGGTCCATGCCCGCTTTCTACAAGCACCGCGTCATTGTCAGCGCGTCCTCTATGCGCGCACCATATAGACAGTTGACATCTGAAGGCGCGACATGCGATTGTGACAAGTGCCCAAGCACAACTCGCAAACATCCAGGGGGTAGTGCTTCGCGGAAGAGAACGAAATCATGACGATGAACAGGCCTTGGAACGTGGAGAACGCCGATCCGCTTCTGTGTGTACGCACGCCTCCCTGGATCCTGCGCGATGTATGGTTTTGGTTGTCATGGTCGTGGGCTCTAACAGCTGGAGAATGCCTGCACGCCTGTTCTGTGTATACGCAAAGACTCCGAAACAAGATCAGGGCCAGGAGGTACCGTGCCTGTCCACACCCTGTCCTGGAAGGAGGAGCCCTGAGATCCGACGCTGCGAAAACGTTGAGGCATCGCAAAACATCACGACCGGAGTCCCGGACCCCTATCATCCTGTGTCATTTTTCCAGATGGATCGATCTGTGAGGGCCCCGGGGCCCGAAACTGGACGAGAACGCCCGTCTTGAAGAAACCGCAACGCCAGGATCTCAGGGAGGGCGAAGGGAGAATTAAGGAGGGAGGGAAGGAGGACGGGGGACGGAGGTGGGAGGGGTCAGGGAGGGGGGGGGAGTTAAGGAGGCAGACACTGGACCTCTAGCGTGAACTAGTGGCTGGCTTTGCAAAACAAAAGGATACGCTACAGCTTCTCCAAGCTCAGCCTGGAAAGAAACCCTAGGACCCCATGAACCGCGCAGAAGATTGCATGCAGTCCACTTTCGGCACGACCTCCCGACCGACCATCGACTTCATCACACCCTGACCTTCTCTGACGTGGCTCGCAGACACTGCTCCATCCCCGTGATATCTGCAGGCCCGGCATTCTTTACACCGTGCCGAAAGCACTCGCATGGATCGGCTTGAAAGCGTTAGCAATGATCCCAAAAGTCTTTTTTTTTGTAGCTAGCCAGGAGGGCGACGAGGGAACGAGGGAGAAGAGGAGGAAGACGAGGCCGAGGGGTAAGCAACGACGACCCCAAAGCGCAGAAACGACACAACGGGAGGACAGGAGACGAGAGAGGAGGCGACAGAATGATCCCAAAAGTCTGCACCCAATCCAGATCACACAAGGGTCTACAGCAGCAGGCCCGCCCTGAACGGAAAGGAATCTCCGCGCTCCTGCTCCTGCTCCTCACCCCCCCAGCCCCCAATCATCTTCCCCCCTCCCTCTCCTACCTTCTCCTCCTCCTCCTCCTCCTCCTCCTCCTCCTCCTCCTCTTCCTCTCCTCTCCCTCCTCCACCTCCTCCTCCTCCTCCTCTTCCTCCTCCTCCTCCTCCTCCACCTCCTCCTCCTTCCCCTTGATCCCTCCCTAACTCAGTCCTTCCGTCCATCCATCCATCCATCCATCCTTCATCCTTTCCTTGCTCCTCCTCCTCCTCATCCTTCTCCTGCTCCTCCCCCTCCGTCTTCCTCCTCCTCCTTCCTCCCCCTCCTCCTTCTTCCTCCCCCTCCTCCTCCTGTTCATCACCATCATCATCATCATCATCATCATCATCATCATCATCATAATCATCATCATCATCATCATCATCTGCATCATCATCAGCAGCATCATCATCATCATCATCATCATCATCATCATCATCAGCATCATCAGCATCATCAGCATCATCATCATCCTCATCATCAGCATCATCAGCGTCATCATCATCAGCATCATCATCATCGTCATCATCATCAGCAGCATCATCACAATCATCAGCATCAGCATCAGCATCAGCAGCATCAGCATCAGCATCAGCAGCAGCAGCAACAGCATCATCATCATCATCATCACATTCATCATCATCATCATCATCATCACCACCACCATCATCATCATCATCATCATCTGCATCATCATCACCATCATCACCTCATCATCAGGATCATCATCATCATCATCATCATCACGATCATCATCATAAGCATCATCATCATCAGCGCAGCAGCATCATCATCAGCAGCAGCCGATGCATCATCATCAGCATCAGTATCATCAGCAGCAGCGTCATCATCAGCATCATCAGCAGCATCAGCATCATCATCATCGTGATCATAGGAATCAGCATCGTCATCAGCATGATCCTCATCATCATCAGCATCAGCATCATCAGCAGCATCATCATCATCATCAGCATCATCATCATGTGCATCATCATCATCATCACCAGCATCAGCATCAGCATCATCGTTATCATCATCTTAATCTGCATCACCATCATCATCACCGTCAGCAGCGTCATCATCAGCAACATCATCATCAGCATCATCATAATCATCATCATAATCATCATAAGCATCAGCATCAGCAGCATCATCATCGACATCAGCATCATCATCAGCATCATCAGCATCAACAGCATCATCAGCATCATCATGATCGTCACCAGCAACCACCACCACCAGCATCATCACAACCATGAGCATCCTCATCATCCTCGTCACCCTCATCATCCTCATCAGCATCATCATCATCAGCAGCAGCATCGTCGTCATCATCAGCATCCTCATCATCAGCAGCAGATTCAGCATCAGTATCAGCGTCATGACCGTCATCACCAGTATCATCAGCATCGTCATCAGCATCATCATCGTCACCAGCAACCACCACCACCATTAGCAGCATCATCAGAATCATCAGCATCATCAGCATCATCATGATCAGCGTCATCCTCATCCTCATCATCATCATCAGCAGCATCATCATCATAAGCATCCTCATCATAGGCTCCCTCCCTATCGCCATCATCCTCCCGCTCCTCCCCCTCTCTGCCTCCTCCTCCATCTCCTCCTCCTCCGTATCCTCCTCCTTCTCTTCCTCCTCCTCCTCCTTCTCCTCCTCCTCATCCTTCTCCTCCTCCCTCCAGCTCCCTCTCATCCTTTCGTCTCTTCCTCCTCCTCCTCATCATCATCAGCACCAACATCATCATCATCACCACCACCACCACCATCATCATCATCATCATCATCATCATCATCATCATCCTCAGCATCATCAGCAGCAATATCGTGATCATCATCAGCAGCAGCATCATCATCACCATTATCATCATCATCCTCATCATCACCATCAGCCGCATCCACATCAGCGTCATCATCATTATCATCAGCATCATCAGCAGCAGCATCATCATAATAATGGCAATCATCAACATCAGCATCATCATCATCATCAGCATCATCAGCCATCATCATCACCATCATCATCCGCATCACCGTCATTAGAATACTCATCATCGTCATCAGCAGCATCATCATCGCTACCATCAGCATCACCATCATCAGCATCATCATAATCGGCAGCATCCTCGTCATCATCGTAACCATCATCATCACCGTCGTCGTCGTCATCGTCGTCGTGATCGTTATCCTCATCATCAGCATCATCAGCATCGGCATCACCACCTTTCATCATCGTCATCATCATCATCAGCAGGAGCATCATTATCATCATCGTCAGCATCACCATCGTAAACATCTCCTGGCGTCACTCCCCCTTCGCCTTCTCCTCCTAGAGACCTTGCTTTCTCGTAGACATTTCCGGAGACCGTCTGACTGTTGTTCCTTGGGTGCTGGGGCGCTGAGCGGTGCGGCATCCGCACCTGCAACCGCCGGTGTATGGGGCCATGGAAGCGCTTCATGGCCTGTGGACCTCAGGACGCGCCAGGCCGGCCAGAGAGGGCCATCCCTGGGTCGGGCATGCGCACAGAAAGTACAATACCGAAGCCGACACTCTGGCCAACGAAGTTACGGACCTAGGGGCCAGCACGTTCAAAGACCATGCCATCTCTGAAGGGGTCTTTCCACGGACCCCGTCCTGCGCCAGATGGCGCTGCAGCTTTTTGACGGCGACCCGAGGAGTTGCAAAGCCTCTTCGGCCTGCACCATCCAGGTGGATGCCCAAGCTGGTGTCTGGAGAACCTGGAAGGCTGCGGGATATTTTCTTCCTGGGGCCACCACCTGTGCCACGACAGAGGCTACTGCCGGTTCTGCTCTAGTTCAATTATTTGAGAAAGTGGTCTCGTGCGA
Organism: Prorocentrum cordatum; assembly: GCA_963575745.1. NCBI lineage: Eukaryota > Dinophyceae > Prorocentrales > Prorocentraceae > Prorocentrum > Prorocentrum cordatum. The sequence goes on along the minus strand of CAUYUJ010006940.1, from coordinate 8,062 downwards.
GCACTGGACCTGTCTGCGTACACTTGCGGATAATTAGCTGGTGTACCACTGTAGTGCGTGTCCACGCATCCATTCTAGGAAATCCTGTGGTTCCACTAACTCTGATTGCGAGCGTGTAGACCCAGGCAGCAGCGATCGTATTTAGTCAATAGTAAGTTTCACTTCCGGGTGACACGCACGGTCTAATCAAAAATCACCGTCATCAGCATCATCAGCGTCATCATCATCACACTCATACTCATCATCCTCATCAACAACATCGTACTCGTCATCGTCATCATCATCATCATCATCAGCAGCATCAGCATCAGTATCAGCATCATCATCGTCATCATCAACATAATCATGAGAAACGTCGTCATCATCATTGTCATCATCATCATCACCACCACCCCGATCACCATCATCATCATCATCATCATCATCAGAATCATCATCATCGTCATCATCATCATCATCATCATCTTTAGCAGCAGCATCATCAGCATCATCAGCATCATCAGCATCGCCATCATCAGCAGCAGCATGATCATCATCAGCAGCATCATCATCATAAGCATCA
>CAUYUJ010006940.1:0-2500 GCA_963575745.1 Prorocentrum cordatum | reverse complement strand
CGCATGGTATTATTTGACAGGGATGATGGCCCTGGCAGGTGCGCAACCGTTGTCGCAGAAGTTCGAAAAAGTTGCTCGCAAAAGCCCGTTTGACAGAAATGTTTAAAAAGTGTTGGGTTTCCTACGAATCCGCAAGAGCGCGCGGGATGAGATTTTGACAATTTTTTGTTGAAAAACCATTGGTTTTTTGATGTTTTTATGTTAAAATCGCTGCGAACACTAAGGTTTTGGAAGGATTTCGTCTTGCGCGCGCGAATGTCCACTTTACCTTATTTTTTGCAAGGGATTCTTGAAATTTGATTATATTAGAACAAGAAATGTCATTTTCTATTGTTTTTTGCAAGGGAAAGCGGATTACAACAAAACAACCGGATCCTGTACACACCCTCTTTTCTGAGGCTTCCTCACGAAAATGATGAAAATGTAGCTGCGGCCTAGGCGGCGCAGGGGGGGCGCGCACCAGGGGGCCCAACAATAATTATTCTTTAGAATAAATAATGTTCAACAACAACAACAACAACTGCAACAACAACAACAGCAGCAACAACAACAACAACAACAGCAACAACAACAACAACAACAATCATTTTACCCGAACGCTCAGTGTTCTCCCCAGTGCCAGGGTTTTCATGCGACGCCAGCCAATACCCCCACTTCGTGGGGGGGCAATGCAAGCTCTACCAAACATCCACACGACTCTCGGGAACCACCCACACCCAGCTTCCCGCCCTATGACGTCAGGACACTTCACTTCGTGGCGCGCGGACGATCGTGGATACTACACTGGCGTGGAGTACACACCCGCAGAGGTTGATCACTTGTTTGGGCCCCGCATGTGCCCCGCATGGTGCATTTGTTGCGTATGACATACATAGTACAGAGAGACAGAGAGAGAGAGAGAGAGAGAGAGAGAGAGAGAGAGAGCAAGACAGAGAGCCAGTGGAGAGAGAGATAGGTAAAGCGCCTGATGCAAATAATACGGGCTCTCGCAGTCGGCCAAGGGAGGCCGCGACAGCTCCGGGCCATACTGCTCGTCAAGGGCTTTCGCCGTCAAAGCCATGGACCATCCAAGAACACAGGCGATACCTTGATCCGAGATGGCTACGGATGTGCCAGTGATCAGTCGGAGGCTTCCTGGGGCCGCTTGGGGTCCTCTTGGGGAAGGGGGGAAGCCTCCTGGCGCCGCTTGGGGTCCTCTTGAGGGGCTTTGGGGGGCTTCTTGGAAGCATCTTGGGGCCTCTTTGGGGCTTATTGGGTCCTCACGGCGGGCTCTTGGGGCCTCTTGAAGGCCTCCTGGGGCAACCTATGGCGCAACCAGTAGGGGGACGTTTTATTCTCGGCGGCCGAGGGCGCAACCTATGGCGCAACCAATAGGGGGGCGTTTTATTCTCGGCGGCCGAGGGCGCAACATATGGCGCAACCGCAAGGGATTCTGGCCCCTGGCAGGCGCGCGAACCCCGTTGCAAGAGCGTGCGAAAGTAGCTCGCGCGAGCTCATGTAACATAAATGTTGGAAAACCATTGGTTTTTTTTAGGATTCGGACAGCGCGCGCGGGTGGAAATTTTGAAAAGTCGTGCAGGTGTTTTTCGAGGACCTACGGTGCGATTCGTGTGATTTTATGATGCGCGGTGCTAAAATTCTTAAAAACCCAATGGTTTTTGGAGATTTCGGCGTGCGCGCGCGAAGAAAAAACGAATGTGTCCCGCACGGTATTATTTGACATGGATGATGGCCCTGGCAGGTGCGCAACCGTTGTCGCAGAAGTTCGAAAAAGTTGCTCGCAAAAGCCCGTTTGACAGAATTGTTTAAAAAGTGTTGGTTTTCCTACGAATCCGCAAGAGCGCGCGGAAGGACATTTTGACAATTTTTTCTTAAAAAAACCATTGGGTTTTTGATGTTTTTATGTTAAAATCGTTACGAAACCTAAGGTTTTGGAAGGATTTCGTCTTGCGCGCACGAATGTCCACTTTACCTTATTTTTTGCAAGGGATTCTTGCAATTTGATCAAGTAAGAACAAGAATTTTCATTTTATAGTGTTTTTTGCAAGGGAAAACGGATTACAACAAAACAACCGGATCCGGACACAATCCACTTTTCTGAAGCTTTCGCTAGAAAATGTAGGAAATGAGGCTGCGGCCTAGGTTTTGGAGGGGGGTCGCGCACCAGGGGTCTCAACAATAATATTTCTTTAGAAGTAATAATGTTCAACAATAATAATAACAACAACAACAACAACAACAACAACAACAGCAACAGCAACAGCAACAGCAACAACAGCAACAGCAACAGCAACAACGACAACAGCAACAGCAACAGCAACAGCAACAGCAACAGCAACAACGACAACAGCAACAGCAACAGCAACAACGACAACGACAACAGCAACAGCAACAGCAACAGCAACAGCAACAGCAGCAACAACAACAGCAACAGCAACAGCAACAGCAGCAACAACAACAACAGCAACAGCAACAACAATAACAGCAACAGCAACAGCAA
>CAUYUJ010006939.1:5000-50119 GCA_963575745.1 Prorocentrum cordatum | reverse complement strand
AGGACGCACGATAGGAATACAGAGGCCTTGGAAGGCCATTTCGAAGCTTCGCGAGCGGGGCGCGGCCAGCGAGAGTGGCCAAGGACGTGCCGAAGGGGCAAGGATGCAAGGATACCCTTGGGAAGGATGCCCATCCTTACTATGCGGGTCGACGGTACAAGGCCTCGGGGCCATCAAAAAACGACGCAGGATGAGAAATCGGTCCTGGGGAATGGGTCGAGACCTGCGGGGGTCGACGAGATGAAAAAAGGTCGAGGCGTCAGATCTGAAGGAAGATAGGGGTCGGACGAGCGCGTGGCTTCGTGCTGCCGTGCTCCCGGGGAGCGGAGAAAGCTGCATAACATCCGCCGACCCTGTCGGCGTGGTGTGTGAGACGCTTTTCCGTCTGAGTCGTCGTCGTCGTCGTCGCCGCCGCCGCCGTCGCCGTCGCCGCTCCCCCCCCCCTTCCCTGGGCCCTCCTCCTCAGGCGATCCAGCCAGATGGAAAAACAAAATAACGTCGTACTTGATTCGAGAGGAAGTCCCTTCCCTTTGATCACTTACCTGCAGGGCGGGGGGGGGCCGGGGGAGGTTCCGGGGGGGGGGGGGGACCGGGGGAGGGCCGAGGCCGGAGGGGTCCGTCGGGGAAGTCCCAGGGGTCGTGGCCTCCCCCAGGGAGGTCCGCCCTGATGTGGGACAAGGGGGACCAGGGGGGTGGTCCCCCCTGTGGAGAAGGGAACTCTGGACCCCTCCCCCATACCTCCCCCCTGTGGACAAGGGGACCACCACCATCCCCTCCTCCCAGACGCTGCCCCCAGACCCTCCTCCCTCGTACCTGCTGTTGCGGGGCGCTGTGCATTTTCCCACATGCCGCCAAGAGGCCTCAGATCCCCTCCGAGGCGGCTCCAAGTGGCCACGGAGCTTCCCAAGAAGTTCCCTAAGAGGCCCCCCAACAGAGCCCAAGAGGCTCCCAAGAGAGCCCCACAAAGGGCTCCAGAGCGTCAGCGTTGTCGTCGTCGCCGTCGCCACCGCCGTTGTCCCCCTTCAAGATAGGCGGCAACGACCGTGAGGCCTTCCCAATCAACGTTGGGAGACCAAGAGGCGCCCAGGAAGCCCGCAAGAAGCCCCCAAGAGGCCCGAGAGGGCCCCAGGAGCCACTCCCAGGGGGATCCCCCAAACGGCCAAAAATCAATGATGCCCACACATGTTGACAGTGTTCCGTAGTCGTCACGGCCATCGTCATCGTCGTCGTCCCCCATTCAGGGCTGGCGGCACCACAAGCCCATAAGGCCTTCGCAATGTCTTGGGGGGCCAAAAAAACTGCTCAGGGGCGAATTGTGCGACGGCCGTCAGCAGGTTCTGAGGTGGCAACAGCAAGGGGGGGATAGCATAAGGGGGGGTGCATCGACCTCGAATGGCCGATACATCGCCCAGCATCGTCGATACATCGTCGATGCAGACCGCCCCGTGTATCGTCGACACATCGCCGTGATACGAGTAGCAGCCGCTCTGCGGTTGATCGGGAGTGTGTATATAGATATATATATATATATATATATATATATATATGTATATACATAAACATAGACACACACACATATATAAGATGTGATGCGCGCGGAAGGCCGTGGTGCGGCGGGTGAGGAGAGGATGAATGAGGATCAGCAGAGCGAGGCTCGCGAGGGGAAGATCAGGAGAGTGAGAGTCACACGGCTCAGGAACAGGCGAGCGTGGAGCAGGAGCGTGAGGATGTGGAGAGTGAGGGCCAGGAGAGCGAGGATCGTGAGAAAGAACATCAGAAAGGGGTGAGGATCGGGCGAGTTTGGAGCAGGACAGGGAGGATCAGCAGGAGAGGGAGGATCACGAGGAGAACGAGGATCAGGAGAATAAGAGTGAGCATGGGAAGAGTGAGGATCAGGATCGTGAGGCAAGAGGGTGAAGGTGAGGAGAGTGAGGATCGTGAGGGTGAGGATCAATGGGCGAGGGCCATGAGGGGGGCCATCAAGAGGGTGAGGATCAGCATTGCGAGCAGCTACCTTACAACTCCTCCTCATCACCATCATCCTCCCCCTCCTCCCTATGCCTCTGCCCCTGGCCTCCTTCGCCTCCTCCTCTCCCTCCTGCCTCCTGCTTTTGCCTCCTCCTCTCCTCCTCCTCGTCATCTTCTTCCTCCTCCAACTGCTGGGGGTCTCTGTCGGCGAGCGATCCGGCGACCTTGCGAGGATGCCTCGAGCGAGAGCACCGGACTGGGACACGACCAGCGCGCCCGGTGCGCCCGGTGCGCTCCCCGGAAATGGTCCCTGGTGGCGCGGCGGGGCCTGACGTTCTCACGCGCCGGGGGGGTCGACTTTGCGAAGGTGTCTCCAGCGAGAGCACCGGACTGGGACTCTCCCTGGACATGGTCCTGGCGGGGTCTGGCGTTCTCACGTGCTGGAGGGCCGACTCTGCGAGACTGCCTCGAGCGAGAGCCCCGGACTGGGACACGCCCCGGCGCGCCCGGTGCGCTCCCCAGAAAGGGTCTCGGGGGGCGCGGCGGGGCCCGACGTTCTCACGCGTCGGGGGGAGACAGGCTGCACCCGAGAGCCGTTTTGGTATTTGCCGCAACGCTGCTTTCGTGCACCGTGCGCCCTGTCTTTCTGCCTGTGAGGGCATGCTGATGTGGCGCTCGGGCAGGACAGTCCATGGGATGTCTCGTCTTGCGAAACCTGATGGGAGGACAAGATTAATCAAGTTGGCAGAGAGTTCGGTTCGTTTGTGGCTAGGCGTTCCATGTCTGGGGCACCGGTATATTCACATGGTAGTCCTCACCCATGGGGAAGTAGGAAAGGATGATACTCTAGCTTCTCTGCGTATGAACATAAGCTTCAGGCTAAGATTGCTGATCGGTTGGGTGAATGCACCATCACGACATTCTCAGATATGGGGAAATTCTTCGAGACGGTGATGTGCGATGCGTTGATCGTCGAGGCCCGTGAGATGCAGTTCCCGACGAGGCTCTTGTGGATGCTCCTCAGTTTATATACTCAACCAATGGTAATACGTGCATTTGCGCGTCGGAGCAATTCTTTCACCGCGTGTCAGGGGATTCAGGCGGGATGCACTCAAGCTACCACCCTCCCTTCCATCCTCACGCGCAGGGCAATACATAGGCGTCAGTGCAGTTGCCCCAATGTGGTTCCTCGAGCTTTGGTTGGCGACTCGACCCCGCCACAGACAGGGCCCAGGAGTGGCTCAGCGGTGGAGCTCTTCAAGGGGGGGCCCAGGGCTTCGTCGAGGACATGTCTAGGTTGGGGCTCCTGCTGCAGGTCGAGAAGTCTGGGTGGGTTGCCACAGCTGCTTCTGCAAAGTGTATGGTTTCGGGAGGCTTGCGCAGCGGATCCAGTTGAAGGTCAAGACTTGGGTCAGAACTATCGGACATGAACTGAGTGGACCTAGGCCGGCGTGCAATCCAGTCAAAGTGCGACAAAAGCAGCTAGAGGAGAGGCTCCCCAGATTTAAGATGTTGCGACGGGGTGCCAGTAATCGTGCCACCACGTTGCGGCGCACAGGATTGATGCCAGCAACTGGTCACGAAGCCGCTGGTGCAAGTGTCGACGACCAGGAGCTGGCCAGGCTCAGGCAGACGGCCAGCATGTTGGCAGGCCGCACGAGTAAGTCTTCGTCTATGCCACTTATTCTTGCCACACAGGCTGACGCCATGTAGGACCCAATCTACGACTCTACCCTGGCACCCCTCAAGGCATATGCTTCGTTTCTTTGGGACCAAAGGATCAGCCTCCGGAGGCTTCGCTGGGCTTGGCAGAAGGTGCACGGCGCGATCAATGATCGGCCCACTTGAGCTGCAGCTAAAAATCCCATCTCAGTCCTCACGTTGACCCTGTCAGGGATTGGCTAACGCATGCATGCCAGCACGGTCCTCACCAGCGACTTGGGTCACCACTTTGATTATTTTCGGCTGCCTCCGCGATCGATTGCGGAGCTCGTGCGACAGGGCATCGAGCGCTGGCAGGCCGCCCAAATCCTACAACACCACAATGACGCACGTGTAAAAGGGGAGGTCATATGGACGAGCATACTGAGGAACTGTTTTGGAGGAGGGAAGGCAGTGGTGAAGCATCCCAGGTTTACTGAGGCGTCGATCCTTCTGTTCATAATCGCTGTGGTCTCGTCTTGCACGTGCCGGCTATCGCGTTTCCTGGGCATGCTGCTGGCGCTCGGCCAAGAAGGCCACCGTAGGGCACGAGTACTACGAGTGTCCAGAATTGCATCATAATGTGTATGATGATCTTGATGTGACTTAGGATCCTAATCTGGACTGCGTGCGTTCTTTTCTTCGAGACAAGAGACTGCCTGGAGCGGGACAACCGGATTGGGGCTGCTTCAAGACCTCCACGGGGATGCCCTTGAGTCCACTTGTGCCGCCTTGCGTTGAAAATAATGTGCAGGTTGAGTTCTGGGGTGATTGGGAGTCTGACAGAAGTTCCTGGAGGACCATATGTTCTACTGACGGGTCTGGTATGGCCCCGAGTTTGCCAGACCTCAGAAGATGTGGGTGGTCGGTGATCCACTGGGGGTCAATGGCATGCCTGTTCGTGCGCTGTGTGAGACCCTGTTGGGGCCAATTCAGACCGTGGGCAGGGCGGGGCAGTTTGCTATCCTACAGGCTGTCCGACACCTTCCCTGCATCAACCTTGCTGTTTCTGACCTGCTGGGGTAAGTTGGTCTCACCAGCAGGCTGACGCTCAGGCGACCTACGCTGACATCTGGCGCTCCATATTTGCAAGGTTTCCTGATGAGGAAGGTCGCCCGCATTTTGAATGGTGCCCGTCACAGCTCACGGCGGCTGAACTGTATCTGGAGGAACGTGCTGCCAACAATTTGCCGGGGGAGCTTGTGGTTGGAAACATGCGCGCGGATTTCTCTGCCAAGGAAGGAGCTCTCATTCACGTACTTCCAGGGGTCATTGTCAAGATGTTCGTGTGCCTGACGCTTGTTTGCAGGCTAAGTACTTTGCATGGGCAGCGGCAAAGATGGCTGCTCAGGATGCGGGCAGTTGTCGTCCTCAACGTCTTCTGAAGAACTCTGAGGGTAAGCGGCCCCAGCCAGGATTCGGGGCTCACAGTATGGTGGTGAAGGGCCCCCTTTGTTTGCCTCTGAAAGTTGTGCCTTGCGGTTGCCCGTACTCAGGCCAGTCTTGGGAAGCTCTTCGGGACCCCTTGTGAGCCAACAGCCCGAGAGAGGCTGAAGGCTCGGGCCGGCTTGGTGCTCCAGCAGATCCCTCATTTGAGGTCTCCTGCTGTGCAGACTGCTGTGCATCTTGCTGACTCTGTACGGGCTGATGAAGACATGCACGCTGCCGCTCACGCGAGAAGAGGGGCCCGAGGAGTCAATACCGTCTCTGAAGAAATCGTCGAACTCAAAAGGCACCAAGTTCTGGTGAGTCCTTCAGCCATGGTCTGTACCAGATGTGGCTCCCATCAGGTGTTCAGTGGCAAGGTAGCCCACTGTAAATTGCAAGAGAATCGTCGTGGACCTTCAGAGCACGAGCCAAGCCGATATGAGCAGACATAAGCCAATTATAGCTGCTACTCGGACCGTTCGCCACCCTAAGTCGGGCAAGTCCCCAAGTCCTGACAAATGTATATGTGCTGGGCCCGTGCTCCCGTCCCAGGTTGCACAACTTGGCCTGGCGATGGTCCTCCTCCTCCTCCTCCTCCGCCGCCGCCGCCGCCGCCGCCGCCGCCCCTCATCCTCCTCCCTCCCTCCCCTCCTCCTCCTCCTCCTCCTCCTCCTCCTCCCCTCCTCCTTCCTCATCCTTCCCCTCTCCTCCCTCCCCTCCTCCTCCTGCCTCCTCCTCTCCCTCCGGATCCTCGCTCCTCCTCCACCTCCTCCTCCTACCCCTGCCCCCTCTTAGAAGCCTGGTGGTTTTCGGGCCGCACCGCGGCTCCATGGTGGTCCTGGGCACCCCCGGGGACGCCCTCGGCGACGCGGAGCCGCTGGAACACCGCCCAAAACCGACGAACACCGCCCGAAGACCTCGAGCCGCGAACCCGCGAGCCGCGAACCCGAGCTCGGTCCGGGGGCGGAGGCGACCGCGCGCCGCCGGCGCGGAGCCGAGGCGCGGCCCCCGCGCCAGGCCCGCGCGCGGGCAGCGGGGGCGAGCGGGCGCCGCCCGCGCCGCCAGGCGGCTGCGCCGCGCCGCCGGGGCCCTGCCGGGTCGCCGCCGACAGACGACGACGGACGACGACGACGACGACGACGACGACGACGACGACGACGACGACGAAGACGACGACGACGACAACGACGGACCTGGTCCCGAGGTTCGAAGGTTCGGAGTGCGAGGCTCGAAGCCCGAGGTCTTCGGGCGCCTTCGGCGGTTCGCGGCCGCCGCCCAGCCGCGGGGCGCCTGCCAGCAGCTCCGCCTCTCCGAGGGCGCTGCAGGGGTGCCCGGATCGTCCCGAAGGGGATCCCTGAAACGACTCGAGGTCGAAGGCGAGTTTGTAGTTTGGGGGGGGGGGCACTTGTGGCTCGCTCTGCGCTTCGGGAAGTCTTCTCGTCGCCACGGCCGGATTCGCATCCAAATTCTGGCCAGAGCGCATCCAGAGATAACCTCCGGGGGTCGAGCTCTGACCCCTGGGCCCATACCCCGCTGCGTCGTGGGAAACTCACGGAGGAAGGTTTTTGCCCGGTTTCTGCCTCCGGGGGACTATCAAAAAAGCGACTCGGGATAAAAAGCCCGGCCTGGGCAAAAGGGTCCACGCCTCTGAGGAGCCACGCGGTGCAAAGATCACGACGTCGGGTGTCTGGGATCGCAGCTCAAGGGCGGTATGTGCTACCGCACGTGAGCCGAATTCTGTCGTCGCCCTTCAGCCCGGTGGTTTCGCTGCTTTGTTTACAGCACTTGAGCCGAATGCGATGCAGATCCCCACTGGCGTGGCCTGAGCCCCACTGGCCGACTTCACCACCCAGATGAGGGTACGTGTCGTTTCACTCGGGTGTTCTTCGAGGCCTATCCCCACCTTGGGGGGTGGGCCAGCGGGGCTGAGCTACCCTGGCCCAGTGAGAATAGGGGTCGATGAAACGATGCTGACCGAAAACGGGTCGGAGCGCCAGCGAATCGTCGCGAATCGAACCGAAATCTCTAACAACTGCATCTCCAGCAAATCATCGCAGCCAAGCAGGGTAACGAATCCTCTGGTCCGTCTTCGTGTGCAGAAACATTGCATGCCCAAAGGTATCCAGACTGGCCGGGTCACAGAACACTCCATGACGAGGAGGACGAGGAGAAGGATGGAGACGAGCAAAATCGATCACTTTCCCCAGCGAAATGAACCAATGACCATCTGCACGACGAAAACGCTGCATAGGCAAGCTGCATCTGTAACGGGATACCTCTTGAAGGTGGTGGACTTGCCGAAGGTGGTGAACGTATATGCCTGATGTGATCCAGACATGGTTCTCAAATTGGCATGGATGCTCGAGGATGCACGTAGTCTTGCAATTCAGATCCGCAGGATCGTGCAACATCGAGCCAGATCGGACCATCGCGGGCCCAGCAGGCGACTCGAAAATCGTCCCGAACGTTAGGAGGCAACAACTGGGAGGTCTTCGTCGCAAGGGTTAAGGAAGCTTAACCCCGTTGGGGGCCGTTACGCTGGAGTGGGCCTCGGATGAAGCGGAACGAAGCCAGATTGAGCGGCAGTACGCGGGACTTATCCGAATTTAGCGGGACTAAGCCAGATCTCGGACCTGGGCAAAATCAGAGTTTGACCTCCTCCCTCCCTCCTCCTCCTCCTCCTCCTCCTCCTCCTCCTCCTCCTCCTCCTCCTCCTCCTCCTCCTCCTCCTCCCCTCCTCCTCCTCCTCTCCTCCTCCTCCTCCTCCTCCCTCCTCTCCTCCGCCGCCGCGCGCCGCCGCCGCCTCCGCCTCCGCCTCCGCCTTCCGCCTCCTCCTCCTCCTCCCCTCCTCCTCCTCCTCCTGCCTCCTCGCCTCCGCCTCCGCCTCCGCCTCCGCCTCCGCCTTCGCCGCCGCCTCCTCCTCCTCCTCCTCCTCCTCCTCTCCTCCTCCTCCCTCCTCCTCCGATCCTCCTCCCATCCCATCCTCCTCCATCCTCCTCCTCCTCCCATCCTCCTCCTCCTCCTCCCATCCTCCTTCCTCCTCCTCCTCCTCCGCCTCCTCCTCCTCCTCCTCCTCCCCTCCTCCTCCTCCTCCTCCTCCTCTCCTCCTCCTCCTCCTCCTCCTCCTCCTCCTCCTCCTCCTCCTCCTCCTCCTCCCATCCTCCTCTCCTCCCCTCCTCCTCCTCCTCCTCCTCCTCTCCTCATCCTCCTCCTTCCTCCTCCTCCTCCTCCCCTCCTCCTCCTCCTCCTCCTCCTCCTCCTCCTCCTCCTCCTCCCTCCTCCTCCTCCCTCCATCCATCCGCTCCCATCCACATCCCTCTCCCTTTCCCAGTCCCATCCTCCTCCTCCATCCTCCTCTCTCCTCCTCCTCCTCCTCCTCCTCCTGCTCATCCTCCTCTCCTCCTCCTCCTCCCTCCTCCTCCTCTCCTCCTCCTCCTCCTCCTCTCCCCTCCTCCTCCTCCTCCTCCTCCTCCTCCTCCTCCTCCCACCCTTCTCCTCATCCATCGTCCTCCTTCTCCCAGCCTCCTCCTTCCTCCTCCTCCTCCTCCTCCTCCTCATCCTCCTCCTCCTCCTCCTCTTCCTCCTCCTCCTCCTCCTCCTCCTCTTCTCCTCCTCCTCCTCCTCCTCCCCCTCCTCCTCCTCCTCCACAATGGCACAATATGAATACTACTCTCCTCCATCCCCTGATGGCGTGCGGATGTTAGCGGGCACCCCTCCGCGTATTGTTTTTTACACACAGGATTTCCCGGAGCTGGGTTGTCGCTCGGGTTTTTCCAAAATTGTGCTCTCGCTGAGACGCGGGCTTCATTTTCGGGCTTCCGGTCGTTCCGAATCGTGCTCCCGCTGCAGCGTTGGCCTCATGTCCGTGCTTCCACTCGTTCCGAATCGTGCTCCCGCTGCAGCGCTAGCCTCATTTCCGCGCTTCCGCTCGTTCCGAATCGTGCTCCCGCTGCAGCGCCGGCGTCATTTCCCGTACCATGCCACGGCATGCAATGCAATGCCAGGTTGCGTTCCGCTGCGCGATGCCATGCCTTCAGCTGCAGCTGCCATATCCAGTGCGTAAGTGCCACGTCATGCTATGCCATGCTACGCTTTGATCTGCAACGCCATGCTATGCAATGCTATGTTCGGGGCCGCTGTGCGATGCCATGCTTTGCGTTGCAAAGCTTTGTGATGCAATTCTTCACTACCCCACGCCACGCCCCGCCATGCTGTGACATACTACGCTTTGCGGTGCTCTTCTACGCCATGCCATGCCGTGGCCGTGCTCTACAATGCATCGCGTACCCTTTCGGGATCATTGCCCTGCTCAACATCCGACTGTGCGAGTAGAGAGGTGATCTACGCCATGGTAAGGGATGGGAGGGAGGGGTAGGATGTCAGATATGACGCGAGCGCACCTAGCTTGTCCCCCCCCCCACCTCCTTCTCCTCCTCCTCCTCCTCCTCCTCCTCCTCCTCCTCCTCCTCCCTCCTCCTCCTCCTCCTTCCTCCTCCTCCTCCTCCTCCTCCTCCTCCTCCTCCTCCTCCTCCTCCTCCTCCTCCTCCACTCCGAACGAGCGGGATCGCTGGCGGCCCTGCCTGCTGTGGCGGCGGGGCGATGCGCGGCGGGGGCGGGGAGCGGGCCCCGCTCGTGCGCGCGGGCGGCGGCGCCACCTGTCCCGGATCCCCGCCGATGTTGGGGGGCTTCTTGCCTCCGCCCTGAGATCCCGACTCGGGCCATCGAAAACGAAGAACGCAGTCACCAACAAGACGAACAACACAAAGGAACAGCAGCGAAAGACGGAACCGAATACATACACAGCAGGGGCAGAAGCCAGGCTAAACAGCGCTGTGCTCGGTCCCTTTGCCTGACTACCTACGGCAAGGGCCCGACCACAAAAAACCTTCCACCAGAAACCCAACCGTGAGACCCCAGGACTTCCATTGGTTTTTTGGTGTGGGAACCAGACCACCCCAACCCAACCCGAAGACCCGAATCTCGCCCGAGGGTGGTTTGGTGGGTGGTGAGATCCTGGTCTCAACATTCACGCGACGGGACGCAGGTCAATTGGTGGCCTCCTGAGAAGGGGTCCGATCACTTGGGGTCGGAGGGATCGCGCCGCACCGCCGCGAGACATCGGCGACGTCGGGGATGCATCGGTGCCATCGGCGCGGAGAACATCGGGCTCTACATCAGACCGCGTCGCCGATGCATCAGCGGTTCGGCGCGATCCTCCGACCACATCTACTTCGACCCCATTCGCGGGGAAACCCAAAGGTACCGATACGGCTACTCTCTGGGCCTCTCCCGGGGTGCGTTCTGCCCAAGTGCTCGAGGCGAATCCAGCGGTGACGACGAGGGCCTCCCAGAAAGCCGAAAAAAAGAAAAAGCTGGCGAAGGGTAGCAGCATGGGTACCTCGTCCTCCTCCGAATTCGGGAGATCGATGTCACCCAGCCTCCCGCCAATGATCAAAGCTGGCCGTGGCTCTGATGAGTTGCACTGCGACCGCCGTCTTCCCCGCGCGTGCCAACTTTGGATCTGGGGGGAGGGAGAACGAACGAACAAGCCATACGCCAGTCGGCGCGTGGGCAAAAGCATGCGTCTAGCAAGCTCGACGCGGGATCAAGGAAAATGCCGCGAGCAGCCGGATAAAGCACAAGAGGTAGAAGAAGAGGAGGAGGAGGAGGAGGAGGAGGAGGAGGAAGAAGGGGGGAGGGGGAGTGTCCATTGACTGGTTCCCTCTACCATCCTGGCGTCGCACCGCTCTCGACACGGGCGGTTTTTTGCCCAAGTTCAGGCCACGGGGCCCTCGAGGGTCGGTCCGGCTCGAAAAAAATGCCAAGGCCCTCGTCGAGGGTTTTTGTTACGATCTCACACTTTTGTTCGTGGCGTCGGATCTCAGGGTCGATACCAGTGCGCTTCCTTCGATTTCGGCTTGGGGGGCCAGGTTGTCCGGCCCTGGGGCCCTCCAGCGTGGATCTCTGGGACGACGAGCCGCCCTCGGGGAAGCTGCGAGGCGGGGACTTGTCCACATCCACCGCCCAGGAACCGACGTCCTGGTGCCCCGGCGGGCGGTGGCTAGGGATATATAGTTCGGCCCCGGGGGGCCCGAACCTGTCCACATCCACCGCCTGCCGAGGCTCCGAAAACGGACCCTCCGGGCGGTGGATCTGGGCAAACTCCCGCCTCGGAGAAGCGGGCGGGACTTCTGGGTCGAGGCTCGATGATCGAGGATCCAGGATCGAGGCTCGAGGCTCGAGGCTCGAAGATCGAGGATCGAGGATCGAGGCTCGAGGGGCCGCGCACTCAAACATCACACCGTCGACTGTCTGGGCTCCCTCGGGCCCCCTCGCGCCGTGGCAGCATCGCGAGATGCAAAAGGCTTCTGGCCGTCCGCTTCCCAGGACCCCTCGCGCCACGACAGGATCGCGACGCGAGGCTTGTGGCCGCCTCCTGCCTCTTCACAATGTCGATTGGAGCTCGAGTGACGATGTTACATACAAAAAAAAATCAGCGACCTTTTCTTGTGACCTTGGGCTAATCAACATCAGTCCGGCCCATCAGTGGCCAGCAGTTGGGTGAGAACTGCTGGCCAACCAGCAGGTCTGATGACCTGCGAGAACTGCTGGCAGCCATTGCACTTGCACTTGCACTTGCTTTGTGGGAGGTGTGGCTCACAGATGATGCATAAACATCTGCTCTCTCTATTGCCTATCCCATGGGAGTGATAGACTCCAGTGGGACAATGGGTATCAGCCCACTACGATGTACACCAATCAGGTCATGCCCATGGACCATTTTCTTGGGTATTGCAGTAACCGCAGAAATGATCTGGATCATCCCATGGGGGCCAAGGCTGGGTCCATACCAAGCTTTTTATGTCTGTCAGTGAAAAACTGAGAAAGGGAAGAGAAAACACATATTGCGAGTATGCATCAATACTTGTCAGGATCTTTGACAGATCTGCAACCTTCATGCACTACCTGTAAAAGCACTTATACCCACCTTAGAACTTTTCCCCGAGAAATTTGACTCGGTCGTCGCTGATATCCAACATCTTGCATAGCTGGTCCATTTGAACAGCGCGATAAACCGAACTGAAATTGGCTGATTGCGACTTCTTTGAATGTCTTGGCATACCTTCCTGCTCGCTCGTCCCTTAAGCCAGCCATGTGTCCACCATATGATATGTCAACTGCCCCTCCCATCGGGATCTGCGTGGCAGATGGAAGGCCCTCCAACTCCGTGATCTTGTAGGGTGTCAGTGCAAGTAAGAATACGCCCAAATGATGAAACGAGCGTGTTCCATAGAAGGCAAAAAGTACAACGCCTCAACCAGCCCTTTTGATGTTGAAATCCACTTCGATTTTCTGCGAGAGCCGTTGAGAACGTGCTCTTCCAATGTTGCGTCCTCATGCTGGCGATGGTCCACATCAAGTAGCCATTCAACACCGACGTCCTTAATAGGTCGAGGATTCAGCTCCTCCCAAGACGAATCCTCATCTGGAGCATGTATCCGAAAAAGAACCGATTGGCGATCCAAAGCCATCGCGATAAAAATTAATCGCGACTAACATGTGGGACAGGATATTGGTGCATCTTGAGCCAAAATGGCTTGAGCCAAAATGGCTACGGGTGGCCGTCTTCTACCTCTGGGGGCCCTCGTGCGACCCTGGGGGCTGTACCCATCGGTCGGAAGAAGCAGGCAGAAACACGAAGTAGGAAGGCGGAGAAAGTAGGGGTGCAGGCCCTCCCAGAGAGTCTGGGCATCTGGGGATCCAGAGACGCCTACTCGCAACGACCGACGGGCAAACGCGGCCCGGGGCGAAAGCAGCCCCCCCATGGGGGAAGCGGCCCGGACCTCCAGGGGGGTCCCCGCCCTGTGAAGAGGTCACGACGCAAGAGGCCCGGGGCCGTGAGCCAGACCAGCCCGCTCGCTGCGCGCGCGGCGGCGTGCATCGGACTGGTCCGGCGCTCGGCGCTGGGGCTGGGTCGGGCATGTCCCTCCCAATGTAAAGAGTAGTCAGGAACACTCCAAGAAGAATCAGAAGGGCACGAAAGAGCCTCACCTGACTGTTTCTGAACTGCTCTGGAGAAGGTTCCTCGTGTAGAGGGACGCGCCCGACTCGATGCTGGGTGCCTGGAAAGTGGCACCCACCCTAGCACAGAGGGTTTGCCTCCACTGGGGGAAGATGATCCTGGATCTTGGTGCTGCCGGTAATCTCACGGCCGCCAACGACGCCCCAAATATATCACCACCGTCACCGAGATCAGGATCACAGAGGAACAAGCAACGGCAGTACCATAAATGAGGGGACCCAGGGACACACAGAGAAATACACATAAATCCCAGGATTCCCCGTAGATTCCATATTTCCTGCACGTTCGTCCCCCCACATACCATACGTTCCATATCGTCGTGGGCATCGACGATTCTTTGTAACTGAGTGTTGCTGCCAATCCTAAATAAAACCCGCGGAGGTCAGCGCGGATTTGTTGGATCGGCGCCGGACCCCGCGGTACCGGAGGCGGCGCCAGGGGGGGGGGGCCTCGGAGATATCAGCGCGGACCTCCGACAGCTTTTTTATGCAAGTCGTCGCTTCTTTCGGGGGAGGAGGAGGAGGAGGAGGAGGAGGAGGAGGAGGAGGAGGAGGAGGAGGAGGAGGAGGAGGAGGAGGAGGAGAATGGCAAAGGGCACGGTAGAAACTCGGCTCACAAGCAGACGATTTTCCCGGGGCCTCCTGGCGCCGGGAGGCGCCCATGCGTCGAGGAGCGGGCCCCGCGGCGGGGCGGGACGCCAGCTGCACGCAGAAGAGTTCGCACCCCCCCCCCTTCACTGTCCTGCCCTTGCGTGCGGCCCGCTTCCTCGCCTTCTGAGCAGCCTTTTCTGATTTCGGGGATGGACAGACCTCCCTTTAGTAAAACGTGGTTTAGTGAAAACGACCTGAGGCCCAAACCTGGCGGGCGCGAGCCTGGAAAATGACGGCCGCAGCGCCCTCTCGAGAGCCGAAAACGGACAATTCACTAATCGACGTGTCACTGTTGGGGGTTCTGTCCACCCCCGATTATTCTGGGTTTCGACGTTTGGCCGAAGGGTGAGAGGAGGGGGGGTCTGGGTCTGGGCCAGTGCTGAGTCGATCGGCCCTTGCCAGTCGCGCCAGCAGAGTGGGGGGAAGGGGTGTCCTGACCAGTCGCCAGAAGACAGCCGCCGAAAGCAGACAAGCTCTGGTCTCATGCTGGGGGGAAGGGGGGTCAGAAGCCCGCGCCGATCGGCGAAACGAGAAGTAAAAAACGGCGAACTGAGAAGCGGGTGTATAAGGAAAATCCTGGAGGCCTCGCGCGGCAACTTGAGGCCCGATGTGCGTCGGATCCACGTCGGATTCACGTCGGGCTCACGTCGGACTACGTCGGAATTGCGTCGGATTTTTACATACTGACTCCGGAGCACCGCCGCGCGAGCGTCGACCCACGGCTGACGGAGCTGGCATGTGGACCAGATGACGCCACTATTACGCGCCGCGCGCGGCCTCCGGGATTTTCCCCACAACCTTCCCCCCTCCAGTAGATGGACAATAGATTCGAACCCTCACACTTTCGAGGGAGACTCCAAATCACCCCCGCGCCCCCGACATCAATGTCGATCTCAGTAAGGGCGGTGCTTCGGGGTTCGAATAGTTCTGTCCACGCACGCCCCCCCGTCGCCACGCCATCAATACTCATTTCGGGGGGTCGGGGGGGGGGGCATCTTGGGCCACAGGGTTCGAATGCAATGGCCCCGTACGGTCCCCGCCCCCCGGAGGAGGAGGAGGAGGAGGAGGAGGAGGAGGAGGAGGAGGGAGGAGGAGGAGGAGGAGGACCCCCCCCCCCCTGTGCGTGGCCGAGGCGCCCCCCGCCCGACGCGCCTGGGGCGGCGCGGGAGAGCGAGGCGCGGCCCAGGCCTGGCCCGCGGGCGCCGCCCTCGCGCGGGGGGTCCGAGGAGGAGGCGACGCGCCGTCGCGGCGCGGGAGAGCGAGGCGCGGCCCAGGCCTGGCCCGCGGGCGCCGCCCTCGCGCGGGGGGTCCGAGGAGGAGGCGACGCGCCGTCGCGGCGCGGCCCGCCGGGAGGGGCCCCCGAGGGGCACGGAGAGGTCGGCACGGGTTCCAGGACCTCAACTAGGGGGCCACACTCGCCATCGCTCGGACGTCCATTTTTTGTGTTTTTGTTCGGTTTCGTGCGTGTTTGTTTTGCTCTTTGGTCGAGGATGGTCCTCGATGGTTCCCGCCGAGAGAAAAAAATGCACACGTCCAAGCGATGCCAGGCACATGCGAACCCTACCCCTACCCCCCACGATTTCGGAGGGGGAGGGCGAGGTTCACTCCGCTCGGGAGCTCCCGAGCGGAGTGAACCCCCCCTCCCCCTCCGAAATCGTGGGGGGTAGGGGACGGGTTCGCATGTACCCCCCCCCCTATCAAAGCATCTCTCCAGGTGTCCCGTGCTCCTCGCTCACCTTCAGATCCGGCACGCCCCTCCGCAGAATGAGGCACGCGCGTGTGTGTCGGCCGGGTCTGCACGGCTGCGTCTCCCTCCCGGGCCACGCCCTTCCCCGAGAGTCCTTCGGGCGCACAGGGCGCCCTCGGATCCTGAACTCGAGGCGAAGAAGATCTCAGCTCCTCACGAGCGACGCGGGTCCCATCGGGCGGTGATGGCCTGCGACCTGCGCCCGGTTTCGAGTGCCGCGCGCAGGCCATCCCTCGGCGGCGAATGAGGGGGGGAAGTGAAAGAGAGAAGGCCTCCTCAAAAGCGGCGGGGCTCCTCAGAAGCCCTCGCGCCTCCCGAGAGGTATTTCTCAATTCTCGGAAGGCCGGGGGACTTCCGTGACTTCTGGGAAGGCCCGCCCTCTCGTCTCGCTTCCCCCCCCCTCGCCCGCCGCCGAATCACCGCTGGGGGGGTCGGGGTCGGCGTTGACAGGGTACCACAGGCGGCTCCCTCAGCCCAGCGGCTGCGGCTGTCTCTTCCCCGCCCATGAGACCCGGGCGACGCCAAAGCAGAAGGACGGGTTGGGTAGCAGGCTCTGGGCGAGCCCGGGGGGCAGACGGGCCCTGACCCCGGGGCTTTCCACCAGGCCCAACTGTTCACCCTGGGTTGTTTTGGGACAGCCCCAGGGATCAAAGGATCCATGATCCGTTTCCATCAGAATCAATGCCCTTCATTCGCGGCCGCCCATGTAGGGTCCGAGTAGATGGGATCGGAGGACCGCGCCGCATCGCCGATGCATCGCCAATGCATCGGCGATACATCGGAGGCGTCGGCGATGCATCGGCGACGTTGGCGTGGAGAAACTCGGGCTCCACATCGAGCCGCATCGCCGACTGCTGTCCAGGCTTTGGACTACACGAGAGCTCTGGAAATCCTGACGGGCGTCTGGCCCAGACCTTGCGGGCGACCACGCCGAAAGCTGGAAGGCGACCAACGCAAAAACTGGCGGGCGACCAACCCGAGACTGGCGGGCGGCCCAACCCGACCACTGGCGACCAAGGGCAACCAAATCGGCGATGCGGCGCGATCCCCAAACCCCATCTACTCGGACCCCATATGTGAGGGCTGGTTTCCTGGCGACCTGCTTGGATGACCGCGGGTGGGGGGTAGCGGGGTTTAGAAGTGGATGCTAAGGTGAGCTGTATCTGGCCGAACCAAGCTTATAAGTGGGTTACTATTGCCCCAAGTGGCTTATAGGGGGGGTAGATAACTCCGCTAAGTGGACGGGAGCGCACTTGTCCCAGATCGTTAGCCCCACTGCGCTACTTCGGGCACCTGCAACCCACATAAAAACTAGGTTGGGCGAGGTACAACACACCTTGGCATCCGCTTCTATCTCTCGAACTCTCCCCCCCGAATGCAACATGGCGATGAAGAAAATTGGGGGCGACGATTCCAAAAAAAATGTTCAGACTCTCGTTGGCAAACTTAGGAAAACGATTCAACTCAGATTGGAATATGATTAAATTCCGACTGAAACTTGATTGGGATCCTGTTGGAATCCCCTTGGAACCGTGGAATCCGACTGGAGCCCTGGAATCTAATTGGATCCGATTGGCACCTCACGATGGTTCTGATTTTTCCCTTGACAGCTTTTGATGTCACATCTCCTAATCAGCTCGTTGAGCAGTTCTTATTACCACATGTCCTACTACGGCTCCTATCGCAAATCTCAACCAGCTCCAATTACAGCCCCTGCAAGACCTCCCACGTGACTCTTGTCACTACACCACCTGCTACAGCTCACTCTGGACTGCAAAACTCCGACTACATCTTCTACGACAGCAACTGGTACAGCCCAGCCTCAGCTCGTGGTGTTACAACTACCACCCAAATCCTGTACCAGCTTCTACTACGGCACCTATTACATCTTCAGCTCCATCTCCTTATCCTCCACTACCTGGTACAGGTCATGGTAAATACGAATCCTATCGGCTCGTCGTTATAATTGCATCCCGCTGCGGTTGACTCTCCTCCCTTCTCCTTTACCCCTCCCTCCCGACCCTCCGTTTCAGCTCCCTCTGGCCCGTCGGCCGTCTGGGTGCGCGCCCGAGGAAGGCAATGGGAGAACGATTCAACAAATAGTTTTCCGGCCCGGGGCTGGTTTTTCTCATCATCATCCTGGACGCCGCCGCGTGAACACTTTCTCCGTCTGCAGCGAGGCGGACGCAATCCGCACCAGCGTGCGGCTGAACGGGGGCACCGAAAAGTGAAATGCCGGGCAGGCAAGAGAAGGGGAAAGAAGGAGGGAACGGCCGCGCGAGGGGGGAGGAGCGGGCGAGGGGTAATTTCTGAATCACCCTCCTGCATCGAGCCGCCTCCGTGCCGCTGGGCACGGAGTGGGCGCATCCTCGGGCCCTCTTTTCGGGCCGGGCGAAAGGGGGGGATAGCAAAGGGGGGGGGAGAATCAGCTCAAGTAGCTGATGTTCCCGGCGGCTCCCAGCGCCGGAGGCGGCTATGCATCGAGGAATGGGCCCCTCGGTGGGGCCGAAACCAGCTGCATGCAGCAGATTTCGTAACCACCCCTTTCCCAATCTCCCCCTTTCGTCCGGCCCAACCTTTCGTCGTCCGCCCTGACAGTTGCTCAAGGGGCCGCCAACCTTTCTGTCCAGGTTGCGCGGCAGGCACGGGGGAGGAATTGCCCTCCCCGTCCGTATGCCCTGCTGAGGCGCTCGACTGTTTTTCTCTTGCTCTCGCCACGGGGCGGTCGCCCGTCGTGTGGCCAGTGCCTCCTAGCCCATGGGGCTGCTGGAGGTGCTCTTTCGGTCAGTGAGGTCTCCCTCACTGCCAGCTTTTGTTTCCCAGCCGCCGCTGCTGTGTCTTTTTTCACCAAGGCTGTGCGGGCGTTGCGCTCAAAGTCGTCCGGCCCGATCGTTGCCCAAGAGCCCCCCGGGAGCCTCCGGGGCCCAGGGCCCCGAGCTCACAGAAGCTCTCGCCTGGGGCCGCGTGCCCCACCTGCATGGGCCTCGGATCGTCTGCTGGCGCGGCCGCCTCGGGTCCAGGAGGGCCCCCAACACTAGGCGGCGAGCCAGGGGGGGAAGTGAGAGGGGGCGGGCCTCCTCGGAAGGCTCGGAAGTTCCCCTGACTTCTGAGAAGGTTTCTTAAGCCTTCCCCGAAGACGCGAAGAACTTCTCAGAAGCCGCAAGGGCTTCTGAGAAGTCCCACCGCCTTCTGAGAAGCCCTTCTCCTTCTCACTTCCCCCCCTCGCTCGCCGCCGAGACACGGGCCGCGAAGGCCTGAACGAGGCCACCAAGACGGCCCGGTGGGGCCCCGAACGAGCGCTCCAAGACGCCGCAGCTGGCCCCGAGGGCGGCCCACAAGAGGCTCCCGAGACGGCCCACGAGGCCTCCAAGAGGCCTCCTGAGAGCGTCCCAAGAGGCGGCCAAGATCAATGATTTCCTGGTGTTTTTGAAGGTTGTTGGTCTTCTCCCCTATTCGGCTATCCGACGCTCCTGGACGGCCCCAGAGGCCCCCAAGATTGTCCCAAGACGGCCCAGAAGGCTCCCAAGACGGCCCAAGAGGAGCCCAGGACAGCCCAAGAGATTCCAAAGACAGCTCCAAGAGGGGGCCCAGATCGGGGACCCGAATAAACATTTCGAGCCCTCGGCCCCAAGGAGCCCCAAGAGGCCGCCAAGAGACCCCCAAGAGGCCTCAAGAAGCCTCAAGAGGCCCCTAAGGGGCCTCAAGAGGCCCCCGAGAGGCCCCTAAGAGGCCCCAAGAGGCCCCTAAGAGGCCCCAAGAGGCCCCCAGGAGGCCCCAAAGAGGCTCCCAAGAGGCCCCAAAACTACCTGCAAAAGGAGCGCTCCGAAGAGACCCGAAGAAGCATCCCTGAGAACTCTAGACCACAACCCAGGCACGGTGGCAATTTGGACTGAAGGCCATTCGATTACCCCCTTAGCAACCGCCGCGGTCATCTCAGCGGACGGCGCCCGCGCGAATCGTGACGTGACCCCCCCTCCCCCTGCCTCCACATCACGCCCAGTATCGCCAGGGGATGGAAAAAACTGCCTCCATCTGCTTGGACCCCAGATGACTAGGGAGCCCACAAAGGACGTACGCGCCCAACCATGTACACGAACACGGCCCCTCGACTCGCGAGACCGGCCGCGTTACACGAACACTTGTGCAATGCGTGCTCTCGAAACCAGCGTGGATTCATGTACAAGTACGTCCTTCTTTCGCTCCTGAATGACCGACGACAGATAACTAATCCTGCCCGAGATGGCATAGCGACCCTGCGCGGCGGCTTACGCGGGTCGCCAGCGCGGCACGCTGCGGTTGCGACGGTGCTCACGCGCGACCAATTGGCGAGCAGCTCGCGCGCCCACGTCGGTGCCGACGACCCCGTGCTTCTGCGTCGCTCACGTGTCAATGAGAGGCCTCCTGCATGAGGTCCGAGCAGATGGGATCGGAGGATCGCACCGCATCGCCGATGCGTCGCCGATACATCGGCAATGCATCGGCGCCGTCGGCGATGCGTCGGTACCTTCGGAGTAGATCGGGCTCCACATCTGGCCGCATCGCCGATGCATCGGCGATGCGGCGCGATCCTCCGACCCCATCTACTTCGACCCCATGTGGGAGATCAATGCCGCCCCCATCCCGCCAATGATCAAGATTGGCGGTGGATCTGATGAGTTGCATTTCGACCGCACTCTTCTCCGCGCGTGCCAATTTTGACTTTGGAGGGAGACCGAATGTCCATGTTTCGGGCCCTGGGGCCGTCAACGATCGGTCCCGCTCGAGAAATGCCGCAGAAAGGTGAGGTTCGGGGCTCTGGTCGAATTTTTGCTACGATGCTACGATGTCGCAGTGTCGGTGAAGACGACCCTTTTTGCTTCCGTCGCTCATACCCAGACATCCGGCCGCTCCGATTATCTCGATGCGTGGGCCCCGGAGGTCTGGACCACTGCCCTGCGGGCCGATGATTCGTCCTGAGTCGTTGTGTGGACGGTCCAGAGGCCCGGCCAGGGCTCCTGGAGGCCAGAAAACGGCTACATACCCGCCGCTCCAACTTTTTCGGAGCGTCAGATCACTGGCAGGGGAGGCTTAGGTCGGGCATATCTGGGGATACATATTTCAAAAAAATCAAACAATACTCGACAAATATCAAAGCATAATCGGAAAATCGTCACCTGACTATTTTCTTTGCATTCTTGAATATTCCTCCTGTAGAGGGACGTGCCCGATTTGAAGGGCTGGGAGGGTTATGCTGCATCCTCGACGGACCCTCGACTGTCCCGTGGCGGCCCTATCCGTGTCGAACCCGTGCCAAATTCACGTCGGACTCGTCGGATCTCCGTGCCGAGTCCGTGTCGAAGCCGCGCCGAGCCCGCGCCGAATGCGCGTCGAGTCCGCGCATCGGGCCCGCGTCGGGCCCAAGAAACGACACCCATTTGGGGTTATAGGAGGCAACTACTGGGAGGTTCTCGCCGGAAGGATGAAAGAGAATTGAGCCCCATTGGGGGGCTGTTACGCCGGAGTGGGCCTCGGATTAAGCTGGATTAAGCGGGGTTAAGCGGGATTAAGCCGGACTAGCGGGATTGAGCCCGACTTCGGACCCGGGCGAACTCAGAACTTGACCTCCCAGGAGCTGCATCCGCATTGGGGGACAGGCGAGGCCCCCCGAAACTTGCAGCGCGAGGCGGGGAGGCCTGGCTTCCCAGACCCCCGACGCCGTGAGTTGTTCATGACGTCGACCCCCAGCGGTTTGGACCCATTCCCCAGGACCGGCTCTTCATCCTGAGTCGGTTTTTGACGGTCCCGAGGCCCGGCAGGGGCCCCCCAATGGCCGAAAAGAGCGAAGAACCTCGCGTCGCGGTTTTTTTGCATGACTCGAGGGGCTCTGGGGTTTCTGGCCGATCCCCATCCAGACCCCCGACGTCGTGAAAAAATCATGACGTCGGAGGCCCAGCTTCCTGGCCCTCTGCCCTGAGGGTCTTTGGGCTTAGATTTTTGAGCCCCAAGTCTTGGGCTTATCTTTTTTTGGGTGGGCTTAGAATTTAAGACATCATTGTTTGTTGTTTGCGTGTAGTTCAAAGGTAGTGTTTCCATGGATGGCATATTACTACTTGCGCATATTACTTGGGGGAGCCCCGCGTCCTCGGCGGCCCGGGCGACCGGGCGCCGGCCGGCGCCTGCGGGGCCCGGGCGGGCGTCGGCGCCCCGGCCTCCGGCGGGGCGGCCCGGCCGGGAGGCGGCGCGCCGGCCGGCGGCGGCGGCACCGCCTGGGCGGGGCTCGGCCAGGAGCCCAGAGGCTCGAGGAGCTCGAGGGGCTCTGCAGAGCCCCTCGAGGGGCTCGAGAGGCTCGAGGGGCTCGAGAGGCTCGAGGGGCTCGAGAGGCTCGAGGGGCTCGAGAGGCTCGAGGGGCTCGAGAGGCTCGAGGGGCTCGAGAGGCTCGAGGGGCTCGAGGGGCGCTGCAGAGCCCCTCGAGGCCCGAGGAGATCACGGCGCGAGGCCTGTCGCTATTTTTTCGGCCTCTGGGGGCCCCTGCCGGGCCTCGGGGCTCTCAAAAAACGGCTCGGGACGCACACGGGATCCTGGCCTATATACATGTTTCGTTGCTTCCCCAGGAAGCCGGGGAAGAAGTACACACCACACCACCCCAACGTCGTCCCCGACCCTCAAAGTCCTGGGATTGAAGCACTGGCAGTGTAAATGCTCCAGTTTCCGACCGTGCCTCCACCCAACCCTGAGATCCTGGCGTTGCAATCTCTAGTGTACAGTCGGACCTGGGACAGAAGAGCACCCTGCGAGAACATGAGACCATCCGCCAGCCAAAACGAAGAGCATTCGAGAGTGCCCTCCCCCACGATGCAGAAGAGCATCCAACAAACAGGAAGAACATTAGAGTATCCTCCCCGCACCGACCTCGATCGTTCACCTCGGTCCGACTGTAGTTGAAGGTGACAGGCTGCCACTGGCCTGGACACCCTCGGCCGAAGGCCGAGAAAAGTAGTAGGGGGCGAAGAAGAGACAGGATAAGAAGGCCAACCCGGCCGGAAACATAAATAATGGAACGGCGGCGTTGCACTCTCCTCGCACCGAGCCCCCGCAGGCCGATCCGCCTCGAAAAATGGTGCAGAGAGATGGGGTCCAGGACGCGGCGGTGACTGTTGCAGGGAGGCATGCCTGTGCGCGGCTGCGCTCGACGATGGCCTCCAGAGGAGCCCGGGGGGTGGCAAGGGAGACGTCCGACGAGCACGGATGTTCGCGACCCTCCGTCCTCCCCCGCCTCGGATCTCTATCCTCGACCTTCGTCTGAGGAAGAGCAACCAGATCAGCCAGCGCAGACTCCAAATGAATCAGAAGACTCAGATGCTCTACCTTAACCTACCCTACCCTAACCGACCCTACTCTACTCTACTCGATTCTACTCCTACTCTATGCTGTTCGCTATTCCTACCCTACTCTTATATACTACACTCTGCTCTGATCGACTCCACCCTGCTTTACTCTACTCTACCCTACTCTGCTCTACCCTGCCCTACTCTGCTCTACTCTACCCTGCCCAACCCAACCCTGCCAAATCTATACTACCCTGCTTTACTCTGTTCTACCCGACCGACTCTACTCGACAATCTACCCTACTCTGCTCTGGTCTACTCTACCCTACTCTACTCTACCCTACCCCAAACTACTCCAGCCTAATATACTCGACTCTGCTCTGCTCTACTCTACGGTTCGCTCGCCCAATCGCGTAAAAAAGCACAGCGGCAGCGGGGCTGGCCGAGAGCGGACGAGATGCCGACCTCGCCTGAGCGCCGAGCAGTCTGTGAGTGGAGGTGGCAGCGCTGTGCTAGCGCAGCGCATGCCGTCTCCGCCGCGCCCCTCGGAGGTTCTGCCGCTCCCGCTTCTTCTGCGCGGCCCGCGCAGTGTCCCTCCAGCAGGTCGTCGGAAGCGGGGCAGCGCGCGAGCGCCTTGCGTCTGCAAAGGTGGGGGGCGCGTTCCAGTAGCAAGATCAAGCGGCAGCACACGTGATCATCATGCTGCGGGAGGGAGGGGTGGGTGGGAGGGAGCGGAGCCCTCTGACTCGTTCGGCCTGGCGAAGCTGCCTTTGCTCTACTCCTCCTCCACTCCACCCAGCTCTGACATACTCGTCTCTGCTCTACTCTCTTCTACTCAACGCTACTCTACTCTACTATAACGGGATAGACTATACCATCTACCCTACTCTACTCTGCTCTACTGTACCCTGCCCTAGCCTACCGTAGCCTACTCCTACTCGACTCCACTATGCTCTACTCGATTCCCGTATATTAGATCATACTCGACTCTACCCAGCCATCTACCCTACTCTACCCTGGTCTGTTCTACCCTGGTCTACTCGACCCTGCCCTACCCGACCATACCCTAAACCTGATCGACTCTACCCTGCTCTAATATACTCTACTCTACTCTACTCTACATACGCGTCTCTACGCTACTCCGCTCTGCGCTGCTCTGCTCTGTTCTGCGCACGTACTCGTCTCTGTTCTGCTGTACTCTACTCTGCTTCTGAGTTTGACGATTGTTCGACGATTGTTGGGTCGCCATTGGAATAGCCATGCGGATAGGAGGAAGCCATGGGGGCAAGAGGAAGCCGTGCGCATAGGAGGAAGTCACGCGGACAGGAGGAAGCCATGCGAACAGGACGAAGCCAGCAGAGGAAGCCATGCGGACACAGAGGAAGCCACGCAGATACTCTGACGATTGCAAAGGAAAGCCAGGGGGGAGGATCAATAAACCCATTCTCTAGGGATCGAGCCAGGATGCCTGTAGGCAAGCCGATCTGGAGGATGAGAGGCATGAGCTTTGCAAATCTGCGCGGTGTCTTGGATCCGCGCTGCCCGGCGCCAAGGTCCAGCGCACGGCCGAGAGATCTGCGCATGCACGTTCGAACCTGCTCGTGCTTGCGCATGCCGTTTGCTCCTCTTCGACCGTGGACCCTGAGGAGGAGGAGGAGGAGGAGGAGGAGGAGGAGGAGGAGGAGGAGGAGGAGGAGGGAGGAGGAGGAGGAGGAGGGAGGAAGAGAAAGGAGGAGGAGGAGGAGGAGGAGGAGGAGGAGGAGGAGAGGAGGAGAGTAGGGGAGGAGTAGGAGGAGGAGGAGGAGGAGGAGGAGGAGGAGGAGGACGAGGAGGAGGACGAGGAGGAGGACGAGGAGGAGGAGGAGGAGGAGGAGGAGGAGGAGGAGGAAGAGGCGAAGCTGACGAAGAAGGTGGGCAGGAAGGCGAGGCTGACGAGCGTCCACGGTCCTCCTGGCCGCGCCGGCTTTTTGGCGCCGGCCCGACGAACGCCCGCCCACGTCGACTCCTCTCGAGCCGCGGGCGTGGCGATCGTCGGGTCAGAGGTTCCGATCACCGGAGCACCAGGTCCAGGCGAGGCAAGATAATCGCGACGGCCAGACTGGGGACGCTCTCGGACTCTGGAGGCCATGTCCCGTCCCCGGGGCCGTCCAAAAACTGGCCAAGATCAGAAACTGGTTCTGGGAAGGGGTCAACATCCCTAAGGACCCGCGTCGCGAAAAAACTGCAACGTCGGAGGAGAGCGCAAGGGTGAGCGGCTCAAACATCTACTGCAGACGGCGCTCGAGGAGCCGCCGTTCGTCCCCTTCTGCATCCTAGCCTTCACCCCAGCGCTACAGAGCAATTCTGGAACGGACGCCACATGGAGGGGGCGAAGGAAAGCTCGTGGTTGGCATGACTCCGTACCGCTCGCGAGCCAAGGTCAGCTTCGAAAGTTGTCCTCTGAACTACTGCGCCTCCCCCTGCCACCCCGCAGCACGTTTGGCCAGATGGCGCCTGAGGCTGCGCTGGTGACCGAACACCAGCTGGGACAGGCTGCGCTGGGGTCCTTGGGGGTGCCCGACTCCACCGACCCAGCCCCCAGCTAATGCGAATCGAAGTCGCATTAGGGGCTGGAACAAGCGCAAGGAAAGTGGAGGGCACGAGAACGCGTTCTTCAAAACTAAGGGAGCAAAAGAGCGAACGCACAGGGATCGTAGGCGCTGGCGAGTAGAGACCACGCGCTCCAGATGGCCTTTGATTGGATTGGTTTCTTATCAATGTGCCACTTTGGAGCCTCGTGTGCATTGTCTACGGCTCGCAGTGTCCAAAACAAAACTGGCTACGAAAACAAACAGGGTGCCAGGACGTCTTTGTAGTTACTATGGATCCCCCTGTGATGTCCCTTGTAGTCTGACCGATCGCATGCCAACGTAATGGTGGACGCAGACGCGGGCGGGGATGTCGCTGTACCTGTAGGTATGTCAGCGCATACGGAAGATAGCTACACGCAGATTGTACTGAGAAGATGTATGGGCAGAAACTCACTTCTGCACCTGCAGGTAGGCCGACGCAGACTAAACCACGCACGTGCTTCGCGCGCGCGCTAAAGTTCTAGAAGGAAGTGGCCGTAGACCAAAGTTTGCAACCTCGGAAGAGGAGTGTGAACAACAAGTGCAGAATGACAAGTGGCCAGGCCTTCAAGCGATGAGCACAAAGTTCCCCCCCTTTGGTATCCCCACTGACGCAATGCGATGAACCCAACCCTGCACGCTCCTCTCCCCAAGCCCTGCGAGTCCTTCTCCTCCCCATCCCCAATCCTCCCTACTCTCCCATCCCTTTACTCTATTCGATCCGCCCTTCCGCCGGCCCTGCCTCTCAGGCCCTCCTTCCCTCGCTGCTGCGTGCCGCAAGTACGGCCACCACGGCCGTCTCTTTGGGGGGCCCGTTTTGAACGCCTCTTGGGGGTCCGGGGGCGGCCTGGCGCGCGAGACGCCTCCGCCGCTCGATGAAGCTCTCGCTCGAGCAATACCTGGCAGCGGGCATTGGGGGCCGTGCCGTGGGGCTGTCTTTTTGGGAGAGGGGGCCCCCCTGCTCGTGCGAGGGGAAGCGGGAGGGGAGATATCCGTTCAAAACTGACCCCCGGACCCAGAATCCAAACGCACGATTTTTCTGGGATGAGCCCAGCCGCTGCGACGAAGAGAGCCCCCGAGGGCCAGAGAGCCTCGAGCCTCGAGGAGGGCAGAGGGATCTTGCGGCATCCCTCGCGGTCGGAATGCGGTCGGACCTACGACAGAAGAGCACCCTTCCAGGAACACGAGACCCTCCAGCGGTCAGAGAGCGAAGCGCACTCGAGGGTGCCCTTCCCCCAGGACGGACAAGGACATCCAACAGGCACGAAGAACATCAGGGCACCCTCCCCGAAGCGACCTCGACCTCTCATAATTGCCTCGGTCCGACCGCCGCGCGCTCCAGCAGCCGTAAAACATTGCGGCACGCTGCCGGCAGGGGGCGGGCGGGCGCCTCGCCCCCCCGCGCGCCTGGCGAGCCCGCAGAGAGGGCAGTCCTCCGCGGGGCGCCCTCTGCGGCCCCGCGGATGCCCCGGGGGAGGCGGCCAGCCCAGGAGGGGGGGGGGAAGCGGGCAGGGGGCGGGGCCCTCTCGCTGAGGGCTCTCGGAGGTCCCCTGGCCCTCCGAGAGGCCCTTGCCGAGCCTCCCCCCCAAAGGCCCGGGAGGGTCCTCGGAGGGCCGGCGGGCTTCTGAGGAGCCCCGCCGCCTCCCGAGGGGGCCTTCTCCTCCTCGCTTCCCCTCCCCCCCCTCGCTCGCCGCCGCCTCTCGGCTCGTGCTGTGGCCACTCGGAGGGCCAAGGAGTGCTGTGGCGGGCAGCGGCCGTGCCGTCCGCAGGCGGAGTTCCCCTGCCATCTTGGGCTGGCCCGGAGGCTGTGCTCGCGCACCTTGCAGGATAGACTGTCTCGTCGTGTCCTG
Organism: Prorocentrum cordatum; assembly: GCA_963575745.1. Taxonomy (NCBI): domain Eukaryota; class Dinophyceae; order Prorocentrales; family Prorocentraceae; genus Prorocentrum; species Prorocentrum cordatum. Next base: position 22,779 of record CAUYUJ010006939.1, on the reverse strand, counting down.
TTTCGCCTTGCCTTGCCGTGCCTTGTCTCGTCTTGCGTGGTCGTCTCTTCGGCCACCTCGGCGGCGTTTTCGGGGCGCCTTGGAGTCGGGGACACGCCAGTCCCGTCGCGCCTGCGACTGGAGGAGGGGCCTGCGACTTGTTAGGGAAGTCCCCCCCTCGGGTCTCGACAGGGGGGGGGGGCGAGGAGCTAGAGCGCCCAATAGGTCCCAAGATCGCTCCAAGGTGGCTCCAGATAATTTTCAAGATGGGATCCGGCAGCGATCTTAAGAAATCCGCGCGGACCTCCGACGGTTTTTGTGGATGCCGCGCTCTCTTTCTCGATTGCCGGCGCCCTCCACGGCAGCACGCGGGGCCGCGGGACACACCTCGGGCTGAAACCCGGGCCTCTGGTGGCCGATCGGGGCGATGCGGGCACCCCCGAGCGCTCTCGGCGGAGGGCAGCAGCTGGAGCGCAGCCCGGGGGCAGGAGAGCCTCCACCGGGAGCCCAGACGCAGACGCCCGCGAAGCCAGACGCAGACGCCCAAGAACGGAGCCGTGCGAGCGATTCCGAGGTAGACCCCAAATGACACCCCCCCGCCCCCGACGGCGGCACAGCCCCCCAAGAGGCCCCAGGGGAGCCCAATACGCCGCCAAGGAGCCCCAAGACGCTCCCGAGAAGCCCCCAACAAGCCCCCAAGACGGCCCCAAGAGGCCCCAAATAGCGCTCCAGGGCCGGCGGAAGGAGCGAAGCGATTCAGTAACACCCGTCGGGCGGCACATGCGGGCACCCCTGGCAGGCGGGGTGCCGGGACCCGGTGAGCTGGCTGGGGGATCCCGGCGGCCTTCGAGGCTGGCGCTCGAGCGTGGGCCGTTCCCCCAAGACCCCACACCCGGTCGCAGGTCGGGCATGTCCCCCCACAGAAGGGCTTTAGAGGAAGAATGAAAAAGAGTCAAAAAACATGCAAAAATGCAACACACAAACACACACACACACACACACACACACACCACCACCACCACCACCACCACCACCACCACCACCACAACAACAACAACAGCAGCAGCAGCAGCAGCAACAACAACAGAACTGGAAAAATCGTCCCCTGACTACTTTTGACTATTTTTGAACATGCCTCCTGTGGAGGGACAGGCCCGGCTTCACCCCAGTCGCGGCGCCCAGTTCGGCAAGCCTGCGGCGGCAACCTCCGCCGTGGTCGGGGGTTGGGGCGCCACGTCGGGTGCTGCTGCGAGGGAGCTCGGATGCGAGGACAGGGGCGCATGGCCCAGGGGGGGGAACAATACACGTATCCAGGGGCGCCGATGGCGCATGTCTCGGGTCGGGCGAAAGGGGGGGATAGCAAAGGAGGGGGGGGGGGGAGAATCAGCTCATGTAGCTGATTTTCCCAGCGCCTCCCGGCGCCGGAGGCGGCTATGTATCGAGGACGGGGGCCATCGGTGGGGCCGAAACCAACTGCATTCAGCAAAATTCGTAACCCCCCCTTTCCCAATCCCCCCCTTCCGTTCTGCCCGAATGTCTTTCGGCGAGGCTCCCGCAATGATACGCGCACCCTGAGATCCGACATCACTAGACAATCGCAACATCCGACTCGCGAGAACACTCGAGCGGAGCCCTGCCCCCCCAACCCTTCTGCGGCCTTCTTCCGAAACAGGGCAGCATCGCCCGTCGTGGAAGAGCTACGACGACCAGATCTCGGGGTAATATCCAGGGGAGCCGATGGCCCATGTACATCTTCGACAATGCTCCAGGAGGGCTTTGCTGGCGCGCAGGAGGGGGGTAAGGGGGGAGGGGGAAGGCTTCTTAGAAGGAGGCTGCTTCTTAGAAGGCGCCAGCCTTACATGTATGGAGGAGGCCCGCGCCTTCTGGGACGCAGAGGTGCTTCCAAGAAGCCTTCTTCCCTCCCCCTACCCCCTCTGCACGTGGCCGAGGGATACGTGCGCACAACGCACACCCCATGGGTCCCCTGAGATCCGATGCTGCAAAAAAAAACAAAAAAATGCAGCATCGCAAAAACTCACGACCGGACTCCTGGGCCCCTACCCCCCTGGCCGGGCCCCTCCTGAGCCTGTGGGAGCTGTGCCGACGCCCCCCTCCCGCCAGGCCGGGAGAGGACGCGGCGTGCACACCGCTGGTGGGTTCAGCACGGGCCTGGCCAGGCCCTGCGATCTGGCGCTGCCAAGAAGTTGCGACATCGAAAACAAAAAAAAACATTTTATCTTTTTTAAAATAAATAAATATATATTTTTAAAACGCCCGGACCCCTGGACAGGGCTGAACCTAAGCGTTGCCTTTCGATTTGTTTTCGTGTTGTTGTTATTTCTGCCCGACCTGTTTTCCTGCACCTCCCCGCCAAAACGAAAAACAAAGCACAGCCGAAGTCCAGCAAAACAGCGTTTAGGTCCAGCCCTGCCCCTGGATCCCATCTTTCTGCGTCATTTTTCGGGCCGCACCGATCTGTGAGGGCCCTGGGGCCCGACATACATGGAGCGAAAACACGCCCCGCTCGAAAAATGTCTGAGCCGCCAGGATGCCAGGGAAAGCACGCCCCCGGGTCCTTCGCCCCCACCGCCGCCTCCGATTGGGAGAAAAAACAACGCCATAAACAGAAACTTGTGGCGCTCCGCACGCACTTCTTGGATCTGCGCTGGACCGCGCCAGGGGCGGCGCCCGAGGCGCCGCCAGGGGGGGCCCAGCGGCGCCAAAAGTCTATGTTCATGGCGCTTTTGCTTCTTGGACCCATGGCGGATTCTCATCCTGCGTCGTTTCTTGCGGGTCCCCGAGCCTGGGGAGAACCGCCAGAGGCCGAAAACATAGCGAAACACCGCCCGTCGTGCTTTCTCCATGACCCGAAGGGGGGTCTGGGGGAGGGACCCTGGACCCTGAGTTCCTCTTGCCCACAAACACCACCCCCGTCCCCCTTGTCCACGGGGCACCGGCAGCGGGGGAAGTCACGACCCCCCGGCCCCCACCGGGACAACCCCCGTTGCCTCCTGGGATTCCGCCCCCGCGGCCATGGAGAAACCGCCCGTCGTGATCTGTTCATGAGGAAAAGGATAAGGAGGAGGAGGAGGAAGAGGAGGAGGAGGAGGAGGAGGAGGAGGAGGAAAAGGAGGAGGAGGAGGAGGAGGAGGAGGAGGAGGAGGAGGAGCAGAAGATGACCCGGGGGGGCTGGGACCGTCGCATCCGATGGCAGCGCGGTGGGCCCCGTCCTGCTCCCAACGGAGCGGTGCACCAGGGCCGCCGGCGGCGCCGACCGCGCCGCGCGCGGGGCGGGCGGCGACCGGTCACCTGCGGGGTGGTGGCCTTTGCGGACACCTCCCATAGGAGGGACAACCGGAGACTGCTCTTACGCGAGACGACGTACCCTGAGCTCCTGGCGGTTCGAATGAATGTTGTTTCGAGCAAAGTTTTTAAACACAAGCACCACATAAACAGATGCATGCACATATACAATACATGTACAAATACATATATATATATATAACTATATATATATATATCGTCATGTACATACATGTATACATACATACATGCACATATACACGTAAATGTATAGATGCATGCATATATGTACATATACAAATACAGACACATGTACCCGTACATACACGCATACGTATACATTTACATAGACATATACATGTACATATACATATACATATACATATACATATACATATACATATACATATACGTACACATATACATATACATACTGCGCCGATCCGAAAGTTTCCCCAATTTCGCCACCGCGCTCGCCGCGGCCATCTTGGGTGGCGCGCGCAAGATAAAACTCGCGGGGCCCGAGGGCGGATGGGGGCGATGTCGCGAGGGCAGACACGGCGCGCCGATGGGCAGACCAGCACCCCGTTTGGCCGGAAGGGCCCAGCACAATGCAAGGGCGGAGCCTAACCCCCGCCCGGGGTCGCGGGATCGGGTTCCCCTTCCCTATTTAATATTCTCAAATCCCAAACGGTGTACTGACCCGAAATGAGCAAACGGCATAGGACATCCTCGAAAAAACTTTCGGGTTCGGACATACGACGACCTGAAAAGTTTATCGGCCGACCTGAAAGTGGATAAATCCCATAGGACTTGCGCCAACCAAAAAATGTCGGACCCAGTTCGAACGACCCGAAAATGTGCAAACCGCCTACGGCCCCTGGCAAAAACATAGTTCTCGAGGTCTTCGGGCCCACTCCGATAAAACCGAACTTGGGCAAACCGCCTCAAACTTCCTATCAAAAACGGTTTCCCGGTGGGTCCGGGCCTCGTCCGAAGGAGCCGCCGCTGGGCAGACCGTTCAAGATTTCCTGCACAAGAAACGGTTTCCCGGGTGAGCCTTTGTCAACGGGAACGCGCCCCGCGCGGGATCGGGGTTCGCACGGGGGCGCGGCTGCTCTCGCCTGTCCAGGGGGCATGCATTGCCGCGCCCTTCCAGCATAGCGTTTGCGCTGCATTCGCACGGCGCCGTGCCTCTCAAATCGGAATATACTTTCGGAGCGCTGATGTATACATGCACAGACTAATACGCATATTCAATAATTTCTATACATATATAGATACACAAAAACCATACAATCACATGCACAACTATATATAATGTACATATACCTAAACATTTACATGTACGTGCACCTATATAATTACATGTACATATACATGTACATATACATGCACATGTACATATATATATATATATGCATACACGTATACATTCACATATATATACATCTAGAGAGACGAGCACAAAACGTCCCTATACGACGTTTATTTTTCTTGCATGCTCCTCATGTAAAAAGACATGCCCGACTTACCCATAGGAGCGACGATCGAAAACGGCTCTTACGCGAGATGACGTGGCGACCTTACGCCGCAACTGACGCGGGTCGCCCGCGCGGCACGCCACACATGAAGCGAGAGCGCATACACGCGGCCTTACGCGGGCAGCTAAACTGGTCCCGTGGAATGGGTCGAGACCTCGGCGGGTCGACGTCATGAAAAAATGATGATGTCCAGGGTCTGGGTCTCGTTGGACCCTATGTTCTATCAATGGCGATCGCCTGTCACGGGTCCCGCCCCCGCACCCCCTCCCGTCACCATTCGCGCCGGCGCCGTGTGGAGATTGCGCCATTCCTGAGGACTCTCAGCCGGCGACGGCGCGAATCGAGACGTGACCAGCCCCCTCCCCCCCCTCCCTCCCAGGTCATGCCCGTGATCGCCAGGGAATAAAAAACGCGCTCCTATGCTCCGTGAAAGTTTGCTGGGGCCCTCTCTGGACCCCAGAACCGTCAAAAAACGGCTCCGGATGAAAATTGTCCCGGGACGGGGTCCAGACATCTGGGGAGCTACGTTGTGAATAATAAAAAAACGCGACATCGCCGATGCACCGGCGTTGCATCGGCGGCGTCGGCGGTGCATTAGCGCCGTCGTCGCTGGCTCACCGAGCCGCATAGTAGCCGATGCAGATACGGCGCGATCCTCCGACCCCTCTCCCCGACACCCGACGTCGCATTTTTGATCACAACGCGGCTCCCCAAATGTCTGGACACCCTCCCAGGACTAGCTTTCATCCGGAGTCGTCTTGTCGACGGCCCGGGGCCCTTGTGAGGGCCGCCCTGGAGGTCGAAAATGGATGAAAACCGTCCGTCGTGCTGCTTTCCACAACGAGTGGACGTCAGGGCTGACGACCCAATTGGGACAATTGGCACAGAAAAAATTTGCACAATGCCCAACAACACATGTGGTTCAAAACCGAAAGCGGCCGCTGTTGGGCAGGCGGCTCGTTGTCTTCAAAGAACAACGCCCGCGGTGGCGCGGACAGCGAGCCCTGTTCAAAATGAACAGGAACTCCTGTCGGTCTTTGTTAGAGAGCAGAAAGCCCACCCCCATAATAATCATCCCAACATGTGGAGCCGCTTGGTAAGCGCACCCAAAAAAAGGAATCAAACAGAGGGCAGGGCTGTTCGGTAAACGCCCAGAACCGTCCAGCAAACGCCAATGGTCGGGTCCAGGCGAGTTTCGCCCCTCGACTAGTGCCCTCCTTTCCGCACCGGGTGTTTTTTTCTTCCCTGGATTTGTACCCATCCTTTCCGTACCCACGTACATCGTCCGAAGTCAAGGGGCCCTGGGACACACACAAACAAGTGGCACGTGTGTCATGGCTCTTGCACAAAAAGGAAGGGGGAGGAGGAGGAGGAGGAGGAGGAGGAGGAGGAAGTGGAGGAGGAGGGAGAAAAGGGGGCAAGACACCGCCCTTCGGGGCCCAGCAACGGGGCCCAAATCCCAGGTGGGGAGGGGGGAGGGGGAGGTGGTGTGTGTCGCGACGCGGAATAAAGAGCTCGGAGCGGAGGGGGCACGGGGCGGAGGTCCCACTGCGGCGCTGGGGGCGCGGAGAGGAGGGGGGAAGTGGTGTGCGTCGCGACGCGAATCAAATGGTCGGGGCGGGGGGGCACTGGGCGGGGCTTGGGGCAGAGGGCCACCACGGGGCGGGGGTCCAACTGGGGCGCTGGGGACGGGGGGGGAGGGGGGGAGGTGGTGTGCGTCGCGACGCGGAATAAAATTGTCGGGGCGGAAGGGGCACGGGGCGGAGCCCCCACTGGGGCGCTGGGCACGCGGGGAGGGAGGTAGGGGAGGTGGTGTGCGTCGCGACGCGGAATAAAGCGTTCGTGGCGGAGGGGGCAGTGAGCGGGGCTCCCGCTGGGGCGCTGGGGACGCGGGAGGGCTCGGGGCAGAGAGCCACGGCGCGGGGGTCCCACACTGGCGCTGGGGACGCGGGGGGCGGGGGCGGGGGCGTGCGACGCAGAATAAAGCGTTCGTGGCGGAGGCGGCAGTGGGCGGGGCTCCCGCTGGGGCGCTGGGGACGCGGAGGGGCTCGGGGCAGAGGGCCACGGCGCGCTGGTCCCACTCTGGCGCCGGGGACGCGGTGGGAGGGGGGGGGGGGGGGCGACGCGGAATAGTGGTCGGAGCTCTAGACACCCTGCGCAAGAGAAGAAGTACACGCGAATCCCAGGATTCCCCAGATTGTTCCATCTATCTTCTGGAGCCTCGTCCTCCCCCCCCCAATGGCCCACATGTCCCCGTACTTCTTTCCTCTGTTTTCTGGAGCTTCGTCCTTACCCCCCATGGTCCACATGCTCCCATACTTTTTTCCTGGGGAGGAGGAGGAGGAGGAGGAGGAGGAGGAAGAGGAGGAGGAGGAGGAGGAGGAGGAGGAGGAGGGAGGAGGGAGGAACCGACGATCCGCTGTGTCGGTGTGTGCTCTCCCTCCCGCGCACGGGGGGGCCCGCAGGGCCTGCCCCGGGGCGCTCGGGGGCGCCCGGCTCGGCGGCGCAGTCGGCGTGCGGCCAGGGCACCGCGGCCGCCTGGGCTGCCCGCCGTGGGGCCCTCCCTGTGGCCCTCCGCCGCGCCAGGCTTCGGTCGGGCAGGTCCCCCCACAGGCGGATTTGGGACGAAGAATGCAAAATATTGACAAAAGCGCGAAGATCATCAAAAAATACTAGAAAAATCGTCCCCATGCCATTATTCGACTATTATGCCCGCCGCGCCAGGCTTAGGTCGGGCATGTCCCCCCACAGGCGGATTTGGGACGAAGAATACAAAATATTGACAAAAGCGCGAAGATCATCAATAGAAAAATCGTCCCCATGCCATTATTCGACTATTATGCCCGCCGCGCCAGGCTTAGGTCGGGCATGTCCCCCTACAGGCGGAGGTTGGACGAAGAATGAGAAATATGGACAAAAACTCGAAGATCATCAAAAAAGATTCGACAAATCGTCCCCAGACTATGATTCGGCCATGTTAGAACTTTCCCCCTGCAGAGGGACAGGCCCGACTCAACGCCAGGCGGGAAAGCTCGGGCGATGAGGCTCCGGGCGCTGGTCTTCTGGAGCACTGGCAGGACCGCTTTGTTCAAGAGAGGGGCCCAGGGACACGCAAGGAGGTAGACGCAGATCCCAGAATTCCCCATGTTCTCCCATATTCCTCTTCTTATAGTTTTACAAGCCTGGGGGGGGGGGGAGGGGGAACCCTCCCCCCCCAAAAAAAACTGGAAATCCGGGATCTGGGGTTCTCGGGCTCCCTTGGACGTCCTTGGAAAAGGTCACCCGGCTTTCCAGGTCTCCACAAACGCCTTCCCAGCAGACCCAGAGCGATCCGAGGGGTCATCAGAAAGGCTCAAGGGAGGCCCCAGACAGCACAAGAGCGCTCCAAGAGGGACTCCAATTGCGTCAGGACGGCCCAAAAAAAGACCCCCAAGGTACCACAAAAAGCTTTCCAAGGGGCCTTCAAACCACAAAAATCGCCCCGTTCCCTTCGTAAAACTTCCATTTTTAGCATATTCGCCTTTCGGATTTCATCAGCTTTCAAGACGGTTTCAAAGCCCCCGAGATCGCCTCCAGACGCCCCAAAAGGCCCCCAAGAAAGCTTCAAGACGGCCGAGCCGGGCCCCACGATCGCCCACGAGAGCCCCAAGACAGCCCATAATGGAACCAAGAGGCCCCCCAAGGGCTCCCAGCACAGACCCAAAAGGGCCATGGGAGGTCCCCGGAAGTGCCCAAGATGGGTCCAAAGGGGGCTCCAGCGGGCCCAAGCTCCCCAAGACGGCCCAAGAAGGCCCCAGGACGGCCCATGAAGGCGCCAAAACGGCCCACGAGGGCCCCGAAAACACCCCCACGATGTTTCCGAATGCCAACATAAAGACCCCCAAGGCACCCCAAAAAGCTTTCCAAGGGCCTTCAAAGCACAAAAATCGTCCCATTCCCTTCGTAAACTTACAATTTTAGCATATTCGCTTTCGGATTTCATCAGCTTTCAAGACGGTTTCAAAGCCCCCGAGATCGCCTCCAGACGCCCCAAAAGGCCCCCAAGAAAGCTTCAAGACGGCCGAGCCGGGCCCCACGATCGCCCACGAGAGCCCCAAGACAGCCCATAATGGAACCAAGAGCCCCCCAAGGGCTCCCAGCACAGACCCAAAAGGGCCATGGGAGGTCCCCGGAAGTGCCCAAGATGGGTCCAAAGGGGGCTCCAGCGGGCCCAAGCTCCCCAAGACGGCCCAAGAAGGCCCCAGGACGGCCCATGAAGGCGCCAAAACGGCCCACGAGGGCCCCGAAAACACCCCCACGACGCTTCCGAATGCCAACATACAGACCCCCAAGGCACCCCAAAAATTCCAAGGGGCCTTCAAATCACAAAAATCGCCCCGCTCCCTTCGTAAAAATTATCCCGGCAAAGCAACCTAACAGCGATGTGTAGAAGCATATCTGAAAGCATTCCCCTTAAGATTCAGATGAACATCCAGTTGTCGAATTCTGCTGTTCTCGCAGTCGTAGTCGCATTCGCGATGACAGTCGCAGCGGCAACGGCAGTCGCAGTCACAGCCTCAGCCTCAGCCTGCCTCCTCCTCCTCCTCTTTTCCTGCCTCCTCCTCCTCCTCCTCCTCTTTCTCCTGCTCCTCCTCCTCCTCCTCCTCCTCCTCCTCCTCCTCCTCCTCCTCCTCCTCCGCTTCCTCCTGCTCGTCCTCGTTCTCGTCCTCCTCGTCTTGCTCGTCCTCCTCCTCCTGGTGCTCTCTCCTCCTCCTCCTCCTCCTCCTCCTGGTGGTCCTCGTTCTCCTCCTCCTGGTGCTCTCCCCCCCCCTCCTCCTCGTCCTCCTCCTCCTCCTCCTCCTCCTCGTCCTCCTCCTCCTCCTCTTCCTCCTCCTCCTCCTCCTCCTCCTCCTCCTCCTCCTCCTGGTAGTCCTCCCCCTCCCCTCCTCCTCCTCCTCCTCCTCCTCCTCCTCTTCCTGGTCGTCCTCGTTCTCGTCCTCCTCGTCTTGTTCGTCCTCCTCCTCCTGGTGTTCTCTCCTCCTCCTCCTCCTCCTCCTCCTCCTCCTCCTCCTCCTCCCCGGGTCTCGTCTTCCTCCTCGTGGACTCGCCCCCCCCCCCTCCTCCGCTCCTCCTCGTTCCTCGCTCCTCCTCCTCCTCCACTCCTCTTCCTCCTCCTCCTCCTCCTCCTCCTCCTCCTGGTACTCCTCCCCCTCCCCTCCTCCTCCTCCTCCTCCTCCTCTTCCTGGTCGTCCTCCTCCTCCTGGTCGTCCTCCTCCTCCTGCTCGTCCCCCTCCTCCTCCTCCTGCTCGTCCTTCTTCTCCTGCTCCTCCTGCTCCTCGTCCTGCTCCTGCTCGTCCTCGTCCTCCTGGTCTTGCTCGTCCTCCTCCTCGTCGTGCTCTTGCCCCTGCTGAAAATGTGGCCCAGGAATGGGAGTTCTGGGAAGTCGAAGAGCACGAAGTTGCCTACAGTTGGCTACGGGCATTCAAAATGTGGCCCGGGAATGGAGTTCTGGGAAGTCGAAGACCACGAAGTGGCCTACAGTTGGCTCCGGGCATCAAAATGTAGCCCGGGAATGGAGTTCTGGGAACTCGAAGAGCACGAAGTGGCCTACAGTTGGCTCCGGGCATTCAAAATGTGGCCCGGGAATGGAGTTCTGGGAATAGAAGACACGAAGTGGCCTACAGTTGGCTCCGGGAATGTGGCCCGGGAATGGAGTTCTGGGAACTCGAAGAGCACGAAGTGTGTGACTGTTGCATCCGGCCCCCCAGAATGTGGCCCGGGAATGGCGTTCTGGGATGTCGAAGAGCACTTTGTGTGTGACTGTTGCATCCGGCCCCCCAGAATGTGGCCTGGGAATGGAGTTCTGGGAAGGCGAAGAGCACGAAGTGTGTGACTGTTGGTGAAAAACGAGCCCGGCTCATGCCGCCCGGAAACGCCCCAACACCTGCCCGGACCCCCCTGTGGAGTGATCTGTGAGCTCTTTTGAGACCACTAGAAACCTATCAGTCTTCGCTGTTAGGTAATTACAAGTGTAGCATATTCGCCTTTCGGATTTCATCAGCTTTCAAGACGGTTTCAAAGCCCCCGAGATCGCCTCCAGACGCCCCAAAAGGCCCCCAAGAAAGCTTCAAGACGGCCGAGCCGGGCCCCACGATCGCAGGAGAGAAGGGGCCCCCGCTCGCAGAGAATCCCTGGACTGGGTAGGGGAGTGTCCATGTCGAGTGGAGGTCAAGGTGAAGGGAGGCGAGAGGAGTGAGGTGAACGAAGACGACGACGACGACGACGACCACCACCACCACGACCACAACTACGACCACGACCACGACCACGACGACGACGACGAACAGGACCACGACCACGACCACGACCACGACCACGACCGAATGACGAAGTCTCTGGATCGGGGGCGTCCCGCGGGGGCGTGGAATGGGGAGGGGGTAGCAAGTCATAGCCCGAGGCGTATGCGCGGAAGAGGGGGGGGGGCAGCGAACGCGCTGGAAAGAGGGGGCCATGAGAGCTGGGAGATCTCATGGCCCCAGCCATGATATTCGCACACACACACACACACTCTCACACACACACACACCAACTCGGTGTTTGGTAGCAAGCGTTGGGGGGGTCCACCTGCTGGCAGGGGTCAACGTCAGAGTATCCGCGCGGCGCGACGGGGGTCGGATTCGCCCCGTCGGCGCACCGCGGGTTGAGGAGGCCGTTGTGGCCGCGGCAACGCTCGCCTGCCATGGGGACAAATTTGGGGCTGTCGTCGGGGGTGGCGACCCCCGCCGATGATAGGTAACCAAATACAAGTTAGCGGCGAGCAGAAGGGGGTAGGGGGAGGGGAAGGCTTCCTAGAAGGAGGCTGCTTCTTAGAAGCGCGCCCGGCCTTACATCTACAAAAAGGCCGCGCCTTCTAAGACGCAGGGGTGCTTCTAAGAAGCCTTCCCCCCTCCCCCATACCCCCTTCTGCGCGTGGCCAGACAAGATGTCAGCCCTCGTCCCCCTCCCCGACTGGACGGCCCCGGCTGGAGGCCCCCGCGGGTCCCTGAAGGCCTCCGGGAGGCGCCCAGAGGCCCTCGGAGGCTCAGAGAGAGAGAGCTCCGACCCGCTCAGTGCAGAAAAACATCGAGCCTGAAGCCTCGGTACCCGAGGCCCCAGGGGAGTCCAGGGGACATCAAAAACGAGGGCAACGACGAGCTCGAGGATAGAAGACGAGGACGAAAACGTTGACGACGACGACGACGACGACGACGACGACGACGACGACGACGACGACGACGACAAGGACGACAAGGACGACAGCCACGACGACCACCACGACGACGACGACGACGACGACGACCACCACCACGACGACGACGCCGACGAAGACGGGCCAGACATCCTCCGTCGCCCTTGTTTCACCGCGTGGCTCCCCAGAGGTCTGGACCCTCTCCAGGAATCGCTTCCCGACAGCCCCGGGGGGCCCCGCGAGGGCCCCCGCAGGCCGAAGAGGGGGACCAGCCCTCTCTCGCGATGCCGCTTCGCAACGAGAGGGCGCCGACGCGTGGTAGATTTTGGGGGCCTCGGGCCCGACGCTCCGATCGGCTCGGGCACCCCTTAAGGGCAGGCTCTCGACGGGGCGCGGAGCTGGAGGCGAAGAGGCCCTCCGGGAGCCGGCGAGAACTCTCAGTCCCTGCCCTGTGGCCAAGCCTACTAGAGGCCTCCGGGCCCGCCCGCCCGTCGCGTGGGGCCCCCGGCGCGGGGTTCTGAGCATGGCGCGAGGCCACAGAAGAGCCCCAGGTGGGGGGAGGGGGAGCCCGAGGATGCTCGGTCTGGCGGCCGTTCCGCCCGAGTTTCTCTACAACTGAGTTCAGGAATCGTGCGGGCACCGTCGGAGCATCTTCTTGGGGGTGGAGGGCTCAGGGTGAAATCCACATGGGCCTTTGCACCTCGAAAATCAGTCCGTCTTGTGACTCGCCATTTGCAAATTCAGGCCTCGAAAACCAACCGAAACGGCATTTCAGATTTCACCCTTTGCCCTCCACCCAAAGAAAATGCTTGCATCGTGCTCGCCTCGGAGCCCGCTGCTACATGTGTGGTCCGGGCGGCAACGACCCCTTGCAAAAACTGCACTGAGGCGCACACGGCCGTGCCATCGCCCCTGGCCCTCGTCCGCCACGGTGCCGCCGTGCACGGCGTGGGCGTGCCCTCGGGTCCCTTGCCTGCTCCTCTTTGGCTCGTTTTTGCCAACTAGCTTGGAGGGGCCTACAAGTGCCCGTCTGGCTCTCTCTGGCTCATTGGTGCCTACAAGAGTGTCTGAGGAGGCTCCTCAGCCTCCTCCTCCTCCTCCTCCTCCTCCTCCTCCTCCTCCTCCTCCTCCTTCTCCTCATCCTCCTCCTCCTCCTCCTCCTCCTCCTCCTCCTCCCCCTCCTCCTCCTCTCCTCCTCCTGCTCCTCTTCCTCCTCCTCCTCCTCCTCCTCCTCCTCCTCCTCCTCCTCCTCGGCCCTCACTCCTGAGTTCGATGGGCCCAGACCCAGGATTCTCAGAAATCTCCTGGGGCTTCCCGCGGCTTCCCTGTGCATCTCGCGAGACTTGTTCGGGCCCAGGGGGGCCCAAAGACGGGCCAACAGGACCCCAAGAGGCCCCCAAGACGGTCCAAGAGGGCCCCGAGACGCCTCAAGATCGCACCAAGGCGCCCAAGATAGCCCAAAGGCGGCGCAAGAGGCCTCCGAGACTCCCCAAGAACCCCAAGAGCCTTCCCAAGAGGGCCCCGGCAGGCCAACATCGATGATGTTCCATATGTTTTTCAGTGATTTGTGGACGACGCTCCAAGACGGCCCAAGAGGCCCCCAGGACCGCCCCAAGACGGCCCAGAAAACCCCCAGGGGAGCCACAACACAATCCAAGAGGGCCCCAAAACACCCCGGAGGCGCCCCAGACGGCCCAAGAGGGCCCAAAGACAGCCCCAAGAAGGGTCCAAGAGGGGAACACGAACCGAAAATACAAGCATTCCCCCCCAGGAGGCCCCCAGGATGCCCTGAGGAGGCCCCAAGAGGCCCTCAAGAGGCCCCAAGAGACCCCAAGAGACCCCCAAGAGGCCCCCAAGAGGCCCCAAGAGGCCCCGAGGACTCCCCAAGAAGCCCCAAAACGGCCCCCCAAGAGGCCTCAAAACGGCCCCCGAGGGGCTCCAGAGAGGCCCTCCACGATATCCCAACGAACATCCTGTGACCCACAACACAGGCACGGTGGCGGGATGGGCCGAAGGCCATTAGACAGCCGACGTCCTACTCTAGAGGCCTCCTAGATGGGGTCCGCGTAGATGGGGTCGGAGGATCGCGCCGCATCGCCGATACATCGGAGATGTATCGGAGATGCATCGGCGATGCATCGGCGACTTTGGCGACTCATCGGCGACGTTCGTGTGAAGAAAACTGGGCTCCAAATCGAGCCGCTTTTCCTATGCATCGGCGATGCGGCGCGACCCTCCGACCCCATGTACTCCGACCCCATCTGGGAGGCCTAGATGCTATCAGGATGCTCTTGAAGGGGCCCTGGGACACACAAGTAAATTGACACAAATCCCAGCATCCCCCACATGTCTCCATACTTTCTGGGTGTTCGTCTTCCCCCCCCCCCACGCTTCCCATGTTTCCCCCTATTTTCCTGAGGGTCGACGATTCACTTTGTCTTTGCGCGTCTTTCCCCTCCCGAGCTTTGCTGGGGTTCTTTTTGCCGGAGCGAGGGACGCCGGGGGACGACAATCGGGGATCTTCTGACCCGGGTCAATCCCAAACCTGGGTCAGTCAGGCCTTGCAGGATCCCGCAAAATCCTGCAAGATCCTGCACCCAAACCCGGGTCCATACGAAGGCTCCTGCAAAAATCCTGCAGGATCCTGCACCCAAAGCCGGGTCAATGCGGCCCTGCCCCTGCAGGATCCTGCGAGACCTGGCGCTCTGGCTGGCCCCCGCGTGCACCGACCCCCGCCCCCCAGGGCTCCCGAGACGACCTTCCCGCCCTCCGCCGCCGGCGCGTGCGGCGGAGGCCCGCTGGCCCGCAGCCCCCGCGCGGCGGGCCACGGGGCGCCGGGCGCGGGCGGCTCCGGGGCCGGGCTGGGGCGCGCGGGCGCGCAGGGGCCTGGGCAACGGGCCCCAGCGCACAGTTCGTCGTCGTCGACGTCGTCGTCGTCGTGTTCGTGTTGGTATTCATCGTCGTCGTCGTCGTCGTCGTCGTCGTGGTGGTCGTGGCGGTGGCGGTCCTCGTAGTCGTGGAGGTGGTGGTGGTGGTGGTGGTGGTGGTCCTCCTCTTCCGCCTCCTCCTCATCCTTCTTCTCGTCCTACTCGTCCTTCTCCTCCTCCTCTTCCTCCTCCTCCTCCTCCTCCTCCTCCTCATCCTTCTCCTTCTGCTTCTCCTCCTCCACATCGTCATCCTTCGATGCCTTCGATGCGGCGAGAGGGGGAAGGCCGATGGCCAAACCCCCTCCAAGCGAGTTTGCCTACCTAACCACCCACGCCGTCCCGCCGCCCAAGCACAGACACTGCCTCAAAAGACGACCGCGAAGGCGGGCTCAAGCACGCAGACGCTCTAACCCCACCTTACACCACATGTAATCAGGCGCGCCCCTGACCAGAAGCGGAAGCAGGTGTTTTATCACATACAATTACGCGTGTCACTGACCAGGAAGTGAAAGCCGAATTGAATTTCACCACATACAATCTGGCATGTCCTTGATCCTCCTCCTCCTCCTCACCCTCCTCCTCAACCTCCTCATCCTCCTCATCCACGAGGTCGTCGTCCAACGTGAGCGGGAGGGGGCGGAGGAAGAGGAAGAGCAGAAGGATTAGAAGGAAGAGAAGGCGGAAGAGGAAGACCAAAACCACCTCCAGGACTACGACGACCACCACAAACACGACAACCACCACGACGACCACCACGACGACCACCACGACGACCACCACGAAAACGACGGGAAGTACGGGGACGACGGGGACGCCGAGGACGACGAGGACGAGGAGGAGGAGGATGAAGGACGACGACGAACACCACCATCACCACCACCACCACTACCTATTTTCCTTCCCCTCCTCCTATTCCTCCTCATCCTCCTCCTCCTCCTCCTCATCATCATCATCATCTTCCTCCTCCTCCTCCTCTTCGTTTCGCTTCGTTTGCTCCTCCTCCTCCTGCTCCTCCTCCTATTCCTCCTCCTCCTCCTCCACCTCCTCCTCCTCCTCATCCTCCTTCTCATCGTCCTCGTCGTCCCCGTCGTTCATCGTCGTCCCCGTCGTCGTCCCCGTCGTCGTCGTCGTCGTCGTAGTCGTGGTAGTCGTCGTCATAAATCGTGCAGTGGCGTAGTCCCTCCTCCTTCCTCCTCCTCCTCCTCTCTCCTCCTCCTCCGCCTCTCCTCCTCCTCCTACCTCCTCCTCCTCCTCCTCCTCCCCCTCCTCCTCCTCCTCCTCCTCCTCCTCCTTCTGAAAAAGCCCGCTCTTGTTTACTCAGCCCCCTCTCGGCCGCCGAGAGGAGGGAGGCGGGGAGGAGGAGGACGAGAAACTCGTGTTCCCGCGCGCGCAGCGGGGGGGCTGGCCCGCTCCACCGCCGAGAAGGAGGCTCTGAGACCAAGCCCCCCCACCGCGTCCATAATCACGAACTTCTCGCACCCGAAAACTCGAACGATCGGCGAGCACCCTGGCTACAAACTGTTCCCGCAGCTTACGCGTGCTCGCGTAACCACGTCCGAGCGCCTGCCGCATGGCCCCTTCTACGAGGCCGACCTTGTCCTCCATCAGGGCCCCCTCGACCTTCTCCGACGAGTCCGCAACCACCATCGAGTCCATCTGCAAGTTGGCGACGCCCTCGGACGAGCCGTCGCCGACCACCACCGAGGCCACCATGTTCTGCTCCGCCGCCTGCTGCTTGTGCTGCTGTATGTCCACGGCCCGCGTCCGCCAGCTCGGAGTCGAGCCGTGATACCACGGCGTGGAGCTTGAGCAGCCTGGCCTCGAGCTGCACGATGCCGATGCCCTTCGACTCCTGCTTCAGCTCGGCCTTGCCGTCGACGCTATCCAACTTCGCCTTGACCGCCGCGATGTCGGCCGCGAGGTGGACTTCACGGCGAGCGACGCCGTTGCGGACCTTGGAGAACCTCGCCAAGCGGCTCGCGAGGTCCGCGCGGCCCGCGTCGCGGAGGCACGACTTGGCCTCCGAGACACCCTTCACGCCCACGTTGGCCAGGATGGCCTGCATGCCGTCGAGCGCGCCGACCGCCAGAGCAGCGTCGCCATCGGCACCCCCAGCAGTCTGCGAGCCGTGCAGGGCACCGCGTGCACGCCACCGCGACGAGGCTGCTGGCAGCCTCGGACGCACAACCTGCCATAGGGCACGGCCTGCGGCACCGAAGCTCCGCCAGGAGCTTGGCCATGTCGTCGCCGTTGGGTCGTCCCAGAGCGCTGGCCATCGCGGAGCGAGGGGCGAGCCGACAGGACAGAGCCCCCCGCAGGGAGGCGCGCCGAGGCCAGCAGGGAGCCACCCCGCCTCGGGCCAAGGGAGGAGGACGAGGAGCAGGAGGACACCGACGAGGAGGACCGCCACAACCTCCAAGACTACGACGACCGCCACCACCACGACGACCACCACAGCGACGACGACGACGACGACGACGACGACGACGACGACGGGGACGACGGGACGACTGGGACGACGAAGATGAGGACGAAGAGAGGAGGACGAGGCCTTAGGTGTGGAGGAGAAGGGGGAACAAGGAGTTGAGGGCGCAATTCCTGCGAGGAAGCCGGCATCGCGAGCATGACAAGCCATGGAACGAGTCAAGCTGGAGATGGAGCAGCGGCAGGGGAAGTCCCTGTTTTTCTCCCCCTCCTCCTCCTCCTCCTCCTCCTCCTCCTCCTCGCTTCTCCTCCTGCCTCCTCCGCCTGCCTCCGCCTACCTCCTCATCCGCCGCGCCTTCGTATTTCACACTCCGCCTCCGGCCTCCACTCCAACC
>CAUYUJ010006939.1:0-2500 GCA_963575745.1 Prorocentrum cordatum | reverse complement strand
CTCGTCGAGGCGCTCCAGGCGTGGAGGATCGAGGCCTCGAGGCAGCGATCGAGGAAGGAGGACCGAGAATCGAGGAGCGAGGAATGAGGACCGAGGAGCGAGAGTCGAGGATTGAGGGTGGAGGATCGAGGATCAAGGTAGGTCAAGGGAGTGAGGATCGAGGATCGAGAATGGAGGACTAAGCTTCGAAGCTCGACGATCCAGGCTTTGAGATGTTTGGGGCCCTTTGGCAGCTTGTGAGGGTCTCCAGAAGCGTCTGGACGACGTCGTTCGGCATTCATCGTCCAGCTTCGGCAGTAGTCGTCGGGGTCGTCGTCGTCGTTGGCCGTCGTCATCCCTTCATCTTCCTCCTCTTCCTCCTCTTGGGAGGGTTATGGGCGAGAGGAATGAGAGGGGAGGAGGAGCGGGGAAAAGGAGAAGAAGGATAAGGAGGAGCAGGAGGAGGTAGGAGGACGAGGGCAGTGAAGATGAACAGAGGAGTATCGAAGAGGAGGAGGAGGAGGAGGAGGACGACGACGACGACGACGAGGACAAGGAGTAGTGCGTTGGAGGTCTTGTGCAAGCCCTTGAGGACTTCTAGGGGCTCAGAGGATTTCCATGGGCTCCTTGGCGTTAGGAGATGAAGGAAGAGTGGGAAGGATAGAGAGAGAGGGGAGTGGGAGAGGAGGGAGGAGGAAGGAGGAACGGGCACGGAAAATGGATGGGGAGGGATGAGAATGAAGAGGAGAAAGAGACCAGAGTAAAACAGGATGCAACAACAGCAGTGCTGCAACACATCCTCCGATCTCTATTCCCGCCCCATAAGTCCTTACAATCACTCCTTCCCAGTGCGGGAAGCGCTCACTGAACAAAAAATGGATCATGGTCCTGCCATGCGGGCGCAAGTCCTGTTCTGAAATGGAGCTGCCCTCCATCCTTCTAGCCATAAGAGCTGCCAAGAGGTCGGATTGGATAGCTCGGGATAAAACCAACGAGAGCCCCCTCCCCGTCCGAGAAACAACGGACGAACGAAGCCTGCCGTCGCAGGTCGAGAACCGGCGGCCCCGTGCGGGTGGCAGGCGCCACGCTGCGGGCGCGCGGGCCCTGGAAAGAACCTGTGGGAGAGAACTGCCCGGCTCACTGCTGCATGCGCATCACGTACTCTCGCTGGCGGGCGCCCCACGCATCCAGGTGTGCAGCGGTTTGGGACAGCGATGTCCAGTGTGCTTCTCCGCGGCGAGGTGGCACCGAGTCGTCCTCCCTCCGTCCGTGAAGCTGCTGCGCGATTCTGAGGTATTGGTCGAAGCAACCGAGAGATCTCGAGCGTGACCCCCATTGCAACTGATTGGTTGCACGGGAGTCGACTCCCTGATCTCGGTGCGCGCGTCGCCCCGGGGGGGGGGGCGACGCACACATCGTATCAGCAGATTGGGGTGACGCCGACCCCCAGACCCCCAGCGTCGTGGTTTTTCCACAGCGTGGGCCCTGGACCACTTCCCCGGGACAAATGTTTCATGCCGAACCGTTTTTCGACACACTTTGGACCTGACAGGGACAGTCTTCCGTAAGTCGGGTCTCCAAAGGGCGTCGGGCACGACTCGGGTACCCCTGGAACGCACTCAGCGAGGCGCAGCTGCTGGAGAGCATCCGGAGGCTGGAAAACCTCTGGCAATAGATGAAAACGCCAAAAAAACATCGAACCACCGACCCCAAGACGACCCTCCTCCTCTTCCTTCTCCTCCTCAACCTCCTCCTCCTCCTCCTCCTCCTCCTCAACCTCCTCCTCCTCCTCCTCCTCCTCCTCCTCCTCCTCCTCCTTCTCCTCCTCCTCCTCCTCCTCCTCCTCCCCCTCCTCCTCCTCCTCCTCTTTCCACTTGCCACTTTCCACTTTCCACTTTCCACTTTCCGCTTTCCGCTCCTCTGGAAGCGGCCCCCGATGGGAACCACCTCAAATCCAAACACTCCACCACAAGTTAACCCCTGCAGCACAGGCGTGGAACAGGAAGGCAAGAAACCAGACAGATCTAGGAAAAAAGCTATCAGTCCGATTCCTCCCACAGGTGTCCCTCCGCTCGGCCATTAATCGTAGAGCCCTTTGATCCAGCAGACACGGCGAAGTGACAGAGGGGGCTCCATGGGACATCCTCGATCTCCTCCTCCTCCTCCTCCTCCTCCTCCTCCTCCATCCCGTTGAAATCCCAAGAATGCTCTGGCACAGCTGAAGATGTTCAACCGGTTGCCTTCAAACGGGGCTTTCCCGCAGCGACACTAAATCCTGACAAGAACGGCGTGTGTGAGGAGCTTGTCTGTTCGAGCCGTCGTCTCCGTCCATCGTCGCCTCCGTCGTCCCCGTTCTCTGCACCCTCCTCCTCCTCCTCAAGCCTGTCAGCGAGAGGGAAACCCTTCCCGTTGATCCCTCCCCCGGCGGGGCTGGGGTCCTGGGGGGAGTCCCAAGGGGGGGGGGTCGCAGGGGTCCTGGAGGGGGGGGAGACCTCCAGTAGTACTAAGACACGCCAAAAAA
>CAUYUJ010006938.1:42500-50124 GCA_963575745.1 Prorocentrum cordatum | reverse complement strand
TCATCATCATCAGCATCATCATCATCATCATCATCATCATCATCATCATCATCATCATCATCATCATCATCATCATCTTCTGTAATCATTTTGCTCAAGCAACACGAGAGACCGCCACATTATGCGGCCGTCTTTTCCTGCATTGTTCTTGTACGCCATCACCTGCCCAAACATCATCATAATCTCATTGCGCCAACATCGCATAGCGGGATTTCGCTCGGAAAAGGATGGGATTGGCTCGGATTGTCCTGGAAAATTTCGCTCCGGATTTCGAAGTGAATTTCGTGCGGATTTGTTTGGCCAGGAATGAAGGCTACAAACCATCCACGTGAAATGCACTTCGTTCTTCGCTCGCCGTTTCGCGATTTTACGTTGACTGAAATCGCTGCTGCACGTCTGCAAGGTCGGTGCAATGAATGATAATCACCACCGTCACCATCATCATCACCATCATCATCGTCGTCGTCGTCATCGTCATCGTCATTACCAGCATCAACATCAGCATCATCATCAGTATTACCATCAGCATTCTTATCAGCATCAGCATCAGCATTAGCATCAGCATCATCATCATCAGCACCAGCATCAGCACAAGCCCACGCTTCGACACGCAGAAGGTTAGTGGATCACCATCATCATCATCTTCATCCCCATCGTCATCTTTATATCTTCACCACCACCACCACCACATCATCATAGCCATCATCCTCATCACCATCATCATTATCATCAGCATCAGCGTCATCATCACTAGAATCATGATCATAACCATCATCATCATCATCATCATCGTCGTCGCTGTATCATCATGATCACCAACATCATCATCAGCATCATCACCCTCACTGCCACCATAACCATCATCACCATAACCATCATCATCATCACCATCATCATCATCATCAGCATCATCATCATCATCATCATAAGCATCACCATCATCACGATCACCATCCCGATCAGCATCATCATCATCATCATCATCATCATCATCATCGCATCGCCTTCATCATCCTCATCATCATCATCATCATCATCATCATCCTCACCATCCTCATCCTCATCCCCATCATCCTCATCCCCATCATCCTCATCCCCATCATCCTCATCATCAAAACCACCATCATCATCATCAGCCGCGTCCTTGTTTCGATTACGGTGGCGAGTTCTGAGATGAATTCTGTCCAGCGCGCCAACGTTTCTCCGAACCAATATGTCTCTTGCTTTTCAGGCATGACTTTACGAGGACCTGCAGCATAGTCAAAGCAATCATCATCATCATCATCATCATCATCATCATCATCATCATCATCATCGTCATCATAATCATCGTCGCCGTCACTGTTACCGCCACCATGAACATCACCATCACCACCACAATCACCATCCTCGTTCTCGTCCTTATCCTCATCCTCCTCCTTCTCCTCATCATCATTATCATGATCATCATCTGTAACCGTTTTTGCTGAAGCAGCACGAGAGACCGCCACATTCTGCGGCAGTCTGTTCCTGCAGCCTTTCCTATAAAACATCCAGCAGCCCGGCCAGCTTTCTCAACACTATGCGTGAAGCGATCTGCATCCACATCGGGCAGGCAGGCGTTCAGATCGGGAACGCTTGCTGGGAACTCTTCTGCCTCGAGCATGGCATCCAGCCTGACCCCCAGCCTGACGCAGATGCATCCGACAGGGCTCATCGGCCAGGGGGGGCTGTAAAACGACGCGAATTTAACATGTGTTGTAGACCAACCAGACGTTCTTCTCGGACAGCGTGCTGGCCAAGCTACGGTCGGGGGGGGGGAGGGGGGCTGCAGGTTGTGTTATAGGTGGATCTTATGAGCCTCCTACCGTGTCTGACGAGTGGTCGCGCACTGGGCACTTCGCCACTCTTCACGATCCTCCTAGCGGACGACTGAGCTGATCAAATTCCAGGGAAGGTAGGACTGCGGCCAAACATACTGTCAAGCGCGTCTCGAGTACATCATAGCAGACGACTCTGGCAGAGGCAGACTCGTGCGACGTTAAGGTCGGGGTGTGGAGACCGCATTCGGAAGCTCGCCGACAACTGCACTGGGCTCCAGGGGCTCATGATCTACAACGCCGTCGGCGGAGGCACCGGATCCGGGCTCGGCTGCCTGATGCTGGAGCGCCTGTCGGTGGACTACGGCAAGAAGACCAAAGTCTCCTACACGGTGTGGGCGTGCCCGCAGGTCGCCACGGCGGTGGTGGAGCCTTACAATACTGTGCTGTGCGTGCACTCTTTGCTGGAGCACACGGACGTCACTATCATGTACGACAACGAGGCATTGTACGATATTTGCAGGCGGAACCTCGACATCGAGCGCCCCACTTACACGAATTTGAACAGGTTGTTGGCTCAGATCATATCCTCGCTTACTGCGTCCCTGCGCTTTGATGGCGCGCTGAACGTGGACATCACAGAGTTCCAGACGAACCTGGTGCCATATCCGCGTATCCATTTCATGCTCTCGAGCTACGCACCGGTGATATCTGCAGAGAAGGCCTACCACGAGCAGCTCTCTGTGGCTGAGATCACCATGTCCGTGTTCGAGCCCTCGGCCATGTTCGTCAAGTGCGACCCCCGCCACGGCAAGTACATGGCTTGTTGCATGATGTACAGAGGCGACGTGGTGCCCAAGGACGTGAACGCATCGGTTGCCACTATCAAGACGAAGCGCACAATTCAGTTTGTTGATTGGTGCCCTACTGGGTTCAAGGTCGGCATCAATTACCAGCCACCCACCGTTGTACCTGGTGGTGACCTGGCTAAGGTGATGCGCGCGTGCTGCATGATCAGCAACTCCACGGCCATCGCGGAGGTATTCTCCCGCATCGACCACAAGTTCGACCTCATGTACTCCAAGCGTGCGTTCGTGCACTGGTACGTCGGCGAGGGCATGGAGGAGGGCGAGTTCTCAGAGGCCCGCGAGGATCTGGCTGCGCTGGAGAAAGACTATGAGGAGGTCGGCATCGAAACCGCCGAGGGGGAGGGCGAGGAGGAGGGCTATGGTGACGAGTTCTGAGCCAGACTGCTCGGATGCAGCTCTGCCGGCGCAACCCGGCCATCGAATGATCTAACATGAGAGTCATTCGGCATTCCAATTACGAATGCCACAGATTTGCAATATTCGAAGTCAAATGCCAGCCCTGTCAGAGCAATCGTGCCACCATATTGTTTCGATTGCGGTGGCGAGTTCTGACAGGAGTTCTGCTCAGCGCGCCCACATGTCTGGGAACCAGTCTGTTTGTTGGTTTTCAGGAATGAATTCAGGGACCTGCAGCAAAATCAAAGCAATAATCATCATGATCATCATCGCCGTCACCGTCACCGCCACCATCACCATCACCATCGCTATCGCCATCACTATCATCATCACCACCATCACCATCCTCGTCCTCGGTCTCATCCTCCTCCTCCTCCTCCTCATCATCAGTATCAGTAGTAGTAGTAGTAGTAGTAGTAGTAGTAGTAGTAGTAGTAGTAGTAGTAGTAGTATCATCATCATCATCATCATCATCATCATCATCATCATCATCATCATCATCATCATCATCATCATCATCATCTTCATCTTCAGCATCATCATCATCATCATCATCATCATCATCATCATCATCATCTGTAATCATTTTGCTCAAGCAACACGAGAGACCGCCACATTATGCGGCCGTCTTTTCCTGCATTGTTCTTGTACGCCATCACAACCCCAAACATCATCATAATCCGTAAGGGCTTCGCCCCCTGCCGCCGGCCCCCTCTCTCGGAGAATGGGCTATGGAAGAGCTAAATCATGAGGCCTTGGCGCTGTCGTGAAGCAGTATCGAAACTTCATGCGAAGCCGATTCGCAATCAGCAAAACCAACTGATCACAAGAGGGGTTACCACACCTGGCGATTGGTAAGACGTGTATGGTTTACGGGCTTGGTTACCACACCTTGCGATGAAAGGGCCGAGGGAGTTCTCGCAGTTTGGGTTACCACGCCTTGCGATGGATGTGCGTGATGGGTTCGAATTTCAGAAATGTGGCAAATCCCCTGTGTTTTTGGACCCTGACCCCGCTGATCTGCGTAAGGGGTGGCGCCGAATTTCAGAAATGTGGCAAATCCCCTGTGTTTTTTGGACCCTGACCCCGCGGATCTGCGTGAGGGGTGGCACCGAATTTCAGAAATGTGGCAAATCCCATGTGTTTTTGGACCCTGACCCCGCGGATCTGCGTGAGGGGTGGCACCGAATTTCAGAAATGTGGCAAATCCCATGTGTTTTGGACCCTGACCCCGCGGATCTGCGTGAGGGGTGGCACCGAATTTCAGAAATGTGGCAAATCCCCTGTGTTTTTGGACCCTGACCCCGCGGATCTGCGTAAGGGGTGGCACCGATTTCAGAAATGTGGCAAATCCCCTGTGTTTTTGGACCCTGACCCCGCGGATCTGCGTGAGGGGTGGCACCGACTTTCAGAAATGTGGCAAATCCCTTGTGTTTTTGGACCCTGACCCCGCGGATCTGCGTGAGGGGTGTCGATTTCGAGCCCCCCCAGCAATTCAGACAACGCGCCCAGGGGGTGCTAAAAATCTGGTTTGGGCCTCCCTCCCCTCGCGCGGTCAATCAACTAGTTACAGTAACCAGCAAGAAGCAGAACTGTAACACTGGAAACTACAAACTACAACTGATACAGGAAACTGCGAATCACGGGCCTACAGCCTGGTGGCCCCACAAGGGGGCCGGCGGATCTCATTGCGCCAACATCGCATAGCGGGATTTCGCTCGGAAAAGGATGGGATGGGCTCGGATTGTCCTGGAAAATTTCGCTCCGGATTTCGAAGTGAATTTCGTGCGGATATGTTTGGCCAGGAATGAAGGCTACAAACCATCCACGTGAAATGCACTTCGTTCTTCGCTCGCCGTTTCGCGATTTTGCGTTGACTGAAATCGCTGCAGCACGTCTGCAAGGTCGGTGCAATGAATGATAATCACCACCGTCACCATCGCATCATCACCATCATCATCGTCGTCGTCGTCGTCGTCATCGTCATCGTCATTACCAGCATCAACATCAGCATCATCATCAGTATTACCATCAGCATTCTTATCAGCATCAGCATTAGCATCAGCATCATCATCATCATCATCATCAGCACCAGCATCAGCACAAGCCCACGCTTCGACACGCAGAAGGTCAGTGGATCACCATCATCATCATCTTCATCCACATCGTCATCTTTATATCTTCACCACCACCACCAACACATCATCATAGTCATAATCCTCATCACCATCATCATTATCATTAGCATCAACGTCATCATCACTATAATCATGATCATCACCATCATCATCATCATCATCATCATCGCCGTCGCTGTATCATCATCATCACCACCATCATCATCAGCATCATCACCCTCACTGCCACCATAACCATCATCATAATCACCATCATTATCATCATCATCATAAGCATCACCACCATCATCACGATCACCATCCCGATCAGCATCATCATCATCATCATCATCGGCATCGCCATCCTCCTCCTCCTCCTCATCATCATCATCCCCACCATCCTCATCCTCATCCCCATCATCCTCATCCCCATCATCCTCATCATCAGAACCATCATCATCATCATCATCATCATCATCATCATCAACAGCCGCGTCCTTGTTTCGATTACGGTGGCGAGTTCTGAGATGAGTTCTGTCCAGCGCGCCAACGTTTCTCGGAACCAATATGTGTCTCGGTTGTCAGGCATGAATTTACGAGAACCTGCAGCATAGTCAAAGCAATCATTATCATAATCGTCATCGCCGTCACCGTTACCGCCACCATTGACATCACCATCACCACCACAATCACCATCCTCGTTCTCGTCCTCATCCTCAACCTCCTTCTCCTCCTCACCATCAGCATCTGTAACCGTTTTTGCTGAAGCAACACGAGAGACTGCCACATTCTGCGGTAGTCTTTTTCTGCGGCCTTCCCTTTAAGCCATCCAGCAGCCCGGGCAGCTTTCTCAACACTATGCGTGAAGCGATCTGCATCCACATCGGGCAGGCAGGCGTTCAGATCGGGAACGCTTGCTGGGAACTTTTCTGCCTCGAGCATGGCATCCAGCCTGACGGGCAGATGCCCTCCGACAAGACAATCGGGGGGGGTGACGACGCCTTTAACACATTCTTCTCGGAGACGGGTGCTGGCAAGCACGTTCCGCGTTGTGTGATGGTGGATCTTGAGCCCACCGTTGTCGACGAGGTCCGCACTGGCACTTACCGCCAGCTCTTCCACCCCGAACAGCTGATTTCTGGGAAGGAGGACGCGGCCAACAACTTCGCGCGCGGTCATTACACGATCGGCAAGGAGATCGTCGACTTGGTCTTGGACCGCATTCGGAAGCTCGCCGACAACTGCACCGGGCTCCAGGGATTCATGATCTACAACGCCGTCGGCGGAGGCACCGGATCTGGGCTCGGCTGCCTGATGCTGGAGCGCCTGTCGGTGGATTACGGCAAGAAGACCAAAGTCTCGTACACGGTGTGGGCGTGCCCGCAGGTCGCCACGGCGGTGGTGGAGCCTTACAACACAGTGCTGTGTGTGCACTCTTTGCTGGAGCACACCGACGTCACTATAATGTACGACAACGAGGCATTGTACGATATTTGCAGGCGGAACCTGGACATCGAGCGCCCCACCTACACGAACTTGAACAGGCTTTTGGCCCAGATCATATCCTCGCTTACTGCGTCGCTGCGCTTTGATGGCGCGCTCAACGTGGACATCACAGAGTTCCAGACGAACCTGGTGCCATACCCGCGCATCCATTTCATGCTTTCGAGCTACGCACCGGTGATATCTGCAGAGAAGGCCTACCACGAGCAGCTCTCTGTGGCTGAGATCACCATGTCCGTGTTCGAGCCCTCGGCCATGTTCGTCAAATGCGACCCCCGCCACGGCAAGTACATGGCTTGTTGCATGATGTACAGAGGCGACGTGGTGCCCAAGGACGTGAACGCATCGGTTGCCACTATCAAGACGAAGCGCACAATTCAGTTCGTTGATTGGTGCCCTACTGGGTTCAAGGTCGGCATCAATTACCAGCCGCCCACCGTTGTACCTGGTGGTGACTTGGCTAAGGTGATGCGCGCGTGCTGCATGATCAGCAACTCCACGGCCATCGCGGAGGTATTCTCCCGCATCGACCACAAGTTCGACCTCATGTACTCCAAGCGTGCGTTCGTGCACTGGTACGTCGGCGAGGGCATGGAGGAGGGCGAGTTCTCAGAGGCCCGCGAGGATCTGGCTGCGCTGGAGAAAGACTACGAGGAGGTCGGCATCGAAACCGCCGAGGGGGAGGGCGAGGAGGAGGGCTATGGCGACGAATTCTGAGCCAGACCGTTCGGCTGCAGCTCTGCCGGTGCAACCCAGCCATCGAATGATCTAACATGAGAGTCATTCGGCATTCCAATTACGAGTGCCACAGGTCTGCAATATTCAAAGTCACATGCCGGCCCTGTCAGAGCGATCGTGCCATCGTATTGTTTCGACTACGGTGGCGAGTTCTGACAGGAGTTCTGTCCTTGTGTCGATTACGGTGGCGAGTTCTGAGAGG